>PISX010004384.1:0-122291 GCA_004024625.1 Mellivora capensis
TTGAAGTGCTAGATGATATATGTCAGGCATGTATACTATATTGTTTCCAATGATATATTAAGTGCTTAATGGCCATGAGCCTCATAATCAATATTATTACATATAAAGTGTGTTAAAGAAAGTAATTCCTCTATAGGGTTTTATGAATAGTCTACGGAATGGTCAAAACACAATTTCTAATACATAATAAATTCTCAAAAAATTGTAAATTTGTATGATTATGATTATGAATAAGAAAACTTGGATTTACACCATTCCTGAACATTTCCATGCACAGAAATTGAGGCATGCCAGCCAGCCTTGGCGTGTTGAGGAGCACCCACAAAGTTAAACCTGTCTGAAACTTTAGGGCGGTACTGTGTTTGGTGACACCACTGCTAGCATGGCACAGCACCCTCGCCCCTCTGCTGTGAGCATGTCTGCGGTCCCTTCCAGCTCTGCTTGCAGAGTGCTGCTCAGGCATGAAACATTTGATCTCTAGCCATCAGGGGCTGTGAAAACAGAAGACATTACATATTTACCAGGATCATCTATTTTGGCTTTTATTTTTCTTAAAACTTATTTGCAGGGGAGCCTGGGTGACTCAGTAGGTTAAGCCTCTGCCTTCAGCTCAGGTCATGATCCCAGGGTCCTGGGATCGAGCCCCACATCAGGCTCTCTGCTCAGCAGGGAGCCTGCTTCTCCCTCTCTCTGCCTGCCTCTCGGCCTACTTGTGATCTCCGTCTGTCAAAAAATAAATAAAATCTTAAAAACAAAAACAAAACTTACTTGCAGGCCATCAAGGGAATGCATAATGTGATGTTATATGGGGGGCTGCTGAGCGGCATGCTAACTTTGGAGTCAGGCAGAACTGGCCTCATGCCCTGCCACAACCACTTACCAGATTACGTGGCTCAAGTCATTTAAATCCTCCAAGCCTTGTCTTGTTTGTCTGTAAAATGAGTGTAATAATAGGGGAGCCTGGGTGGCTCAGTTGGTTGAGTGTCTGCCTTTGGCTCAGGTCATGATCCCAGGGTCCTGGGAGGGAGACCCATCAGGCTCCTTGCTTGACAGGGAGTCTGCTTCTCCCTCTCCCTCTGCCTGCTCCTCCCCTTGCTTGTGCTTGTGCACTCACTCTCTCTCTTTGTCAAATAAATAAATAAAATATTTAAAATATGAGGGTAATAATAATAATACCTACTTAGGATTGTCATGAGAATTAGATGAAATCATATATTTAAAACTTTCACAGTTCCTGGTGTGTGTATTTCATAAATGGTAATTCTTATTTTTATTTCCTTTTTTCTTTGTTTTCACTATATTCTTTTTCTTTTTTTAAAAAATCTTTAGGTTTATTTATTTTTAAGTAATCTTTACACCCCATATGGGGCCCAAACTCATGACCCCGAGATCAACAGTTGCAAGCCCTTCCAACTGAGCTGACCAGGTGTCCGTATATTCTTTTTTCTTACAGAGGTATATAATTCATGTTCCAAAAAGTTTGCTATTTTATAGTGATTTAGTGTTTTTTAGTATGGTCACGGGTGGTAAATCATCATTACTATGCAATTCCAGAACATTTCATTATCTACTCCTAAAAGAAACCTCATACCTATAAGTACATACTCCCACACTCCTTTATTCCTCTTCCCTTCAGCCCCCGGCCATCATAAATCTCCTTCCTGTCTCTCTGAATTTGTCTGTTCTAGATATTTCATAGAAATAGGAATTCTATAATATGTGTCCTTTCCTTTCTGACTTCTGTCACATAGCATAATGTTTTCAAGGTTCATTCATGTTGTAGCATGTATCAATACCTTGTTTCTTGTGAGCATCTAAATACTACTCCATTGTATGGATATACCACATTTTTCATAATTTTGACTATTTTTCAAGATTTTTTAAAATTTATTTGAGATGGAAAGAGCATGAGTTGGGGTGGGGCAGAGGCAGAAGGAGGAGCAGACTCCCTGCTGATCAGGGAGCCCAATGAGGGGCTCCATCCAAGGACCTCGAGATCATGACCCTTGCTGAAGACAGAGGTTTAATTGACTGAGCCACCCAGGTGCCTCTTTCTCATGTTTTAAGTGGAGAGAATAATACCTCCTATGAAGGTTTATTATGAGAATAAAATTAGACTTCTCCTAGGGCAGGGGTGCGTTGGTTCTTTCTCATTCTTCTCTGTGTGAGAAATGGTGGGCTGCTCAGATTTTCTAGGAATTATTCCCTCTTACATCACTTGAAAATTAACCCCAATCATCAGTCTTCATTGTTTGACTATAGATAAGTGTCATTGCCAGGTACCATCTGTTACACCATGAGCACAGCAGTGAGATAAAATGGTTCTTTTTTGAGAATGACTGTATAACTAAGACCATGCTGACCAATTTAGAGAGACTGGGATTTTAAATATTATCTGACATGCCTTCATGGGCCTAATTTTGACCTCAAGCAATTAAAAAAAGTAAAGCTATTTTTAAGTAGTCTGAGAGCACAACCATCCAATGATATAAAAATAGGGTAATGACTGAAAATATTTATATTGACACCTACATCTACATCTGTATCTCCCCATCTACCTATTTTTTTCCTACCACAGCTTAAATTGAAATCAGTTGTCAAGATCTGCTGAAATCGATTGAAAAATTCATTATGCAGGAGTGCAAGAGTTGTGTAGAACCCTTGTGCCTGATGGATGGAAAGTGGGCCCCATCCATCCCCTTTCTTTCCGCAGCTTGTTCTGTTGGTTCGGATCACAGAAAGGGAGTAGGTATCCTGAAGATCCATGGACTGCAATCAGCCATGAAGGAAGCAGTCACCTGTTAAATTTAGATTTCTTGAATCTGCCAGGATTCTGACACAATGATAAACAGCCACCATTTCTGGTAAAGGTTGGGAAAGCTCACTCATTCACTGTTAATTGCTTTGTGGTACTGAACCATAAAAATGGCAGCAAATCAGTCCACAGCAACACCCAATCATGTAGAGATGGCCACCCATCTTGATGACATTAAGGTCATTTCATCCATCTCTAGAGTGTTGGCTAATTGGCTACTACCAGTTTTAGGATACAGCTTTTTGAGTGACTGAGGACCTAGAGGAACTTCTTAGAAAATCACTTATAAGGAGAAATTATTTTATTTGTCACTATGGCTAGAGTCCTATAGGGAAGAGAATATATATATATATATATATATATATATATATATATATATATATTCATTTCTTTCTGTCACTGCACCTCTCCCCATCTTTGTAAGGCTTGGAACCATACTGGTAAGATGAAACACCTGAGATTAAATTTGGAGGGCAAAATAGAGGAATAAAAAGCTTTGGCCTGAAAACAGTGTTCCGTATGTTTAAGTTCTGCTTATTTGAATGTTTATGGTCAAAGCTCCAGCTAAAAATAAAGTGTTACATTCCTTAGCATTTGAAAATATTTTGTATAGAGGTATTTCCTTTAAGAATTTTATTATAGGTTTCCTGCATGGCTCAGTTAAGCTTCTGCCTTTGGATCAGGTCATGATCCCAGAGTCCTGGGATCGAGCCCCTTGTAAGGCTCCCTACTCAGCGGAGAGTCTGCTTCTTCCTCTCCCTTTGCCCCTCCGCCTCACTTGTGCTCTCCCCCTCTCTCTCTTTCTCTCAAATAAATAAATAAAATCTTAAAAAAAAAAAAAAGAACTGGATTTCTGTAGTATCATAAAATAATGAATTATTTTAAGTTTTTTGGCATAATACCATTAAATGTCACCACCACCACCTCACATCCCCACCACTTTATCCTTAGATCTAAAACGAGCCTCTTGGGAGGTGGCTCTAGCACATTCTACAGTGAGTGACATTGTAATTTTCTTTCATATGCGTTGTAAAACTTGTGCCAGAAGAAAATGTGAATGTAGTAAAAAAAAAAAAAAAAAAAAAAAAAAAAAAAAAAAAAAAAAAAAAAAAAAAAAAAAAAAAAAGGTTAAATAATAATAGAATGGAGAAAAAAGACCGAGTACCTACTTTGTGTTAATCATGATTCTAGCACCCGGGATAATAATAGTGAGCAAAGTAATCTCTGCTCTCATGGAGCTTGGGTTTTGGTAGGGTGGATAGATAAGTTACTGAATAAGTAGAATATTTAGCAGCTTATACAAAAAGGACTGTGGAGAAAATTTAAGTGGACAAAGGGGCTAGAATATTTTGAGTTGAGGGAACTGGTCATTTTCTTTTTTTCTTTTTTTTTTTTTTAGATTTTATTCATTTATTGGACACAGAGAGACAGTGAGAGAGGGAACACAAGCAGGGGGATGAGTAGAGGGAGAAGCAGGCTTCCCAATGAGCAGGGAGCCTGCGTCAGAGCTCAATCCCAGGACCCTGGGATCATGACCTACGCCGAAGGCAGATGCCGAAGGACTGAGCCACCCACAGGCCCCAAGGAACTCCACGTTTTCAATGTGGCTTTTGAGGGAGTCCTCCGTCACAAGATAACATTTGAATAAAGGTCTAAAGGAAGGAATTAGAGAGCCACATAACTCTAGCAAAGGCAATGGCAAATAAAAAGTCCTTAAAGGGGGAAAAAAAATCCCTTAAGGCAGGATTCTTCCTGGCATGTTTGAGAAATTTAAGTTGGTATAGCCAAAACTGAGTGTGGAGAGGGACAGAGAAGCGGGTTAGAGGGGAATGAGTGTGGAGAGGAACAGAGAAGCGGGTTAGAGGGGAATGAGTGTGGAGAGGGACAGAGAAGCGGGTTAGAGGGGAATGAGTGTGGAGAGGGACAGAGAAGCGGGTTAGAGGGGAATGAGTGTGGAGAGGGACAGAGAAGCGGGTTAGAGGGGAATGAGTGTGGAGAGGGACAGAGAAGCGGGTTAGAGGGGAATGTAAAGGGAGCACAGGCAAGGTCTTGTTCAGACATCCTTCATTCAGTTTCACTGAGGCCTATTTGACATAAAACAAAATGTGCCTGTTTTAAAGTCACAATTCTATGAGTTCTGACAAATGTATGCATTCATGTAACCTCCAGCATAACCATGACATGAAACATTTCCATCATCCCCAAAATGTCTCTTGTGTCCCCTCTCCCACCGGAAGCACATCCAATCTGCTTTCTGTCAGGATTGTTTTGCCTTTTCTGGAATCGATACTATAGTACATATTCTTTTATATCAAGATTTTTTCATTTAGCAGCAAAAAGCTATGAGCACGCAACAATGTAGATTAATCTCAAATGTGTCCTGCTGAGTGGTATTTTATGGGAAGAATATGCTAAAAATTGTGTATCTATTTATCTGTTCATGGATCTTTGGATTGTTTCCACTGTGAGGCTATTAGAAAATAAAGATGTGGACATTTGCATAAAAGTTTTGTGAAGACATGTTTGGTTTTTTTTTCAGGCAAATAAATACCTAGAAGTTGCTGGGTTATGTCTGTGTAGGTGTTTAGCTATATAGGAAATTGTCAAGCTATTTTCCAAAACGGATGTACTGTTTTGCATTCCTGCTAGCAACGTACCAAACTTCCAGTTCCTCCACAGCCCTAAGAACATTTGGTACTGTCATGGTTTTACAATTTAGCCATTTCAGTGAGTGTCTGGTGGAGTCTCCTTGAGTTTTTCAATGTGCATTTATTTCTATGATGACTAATGATGTTAAAAATCTTTTCATGTGCTCCTTGGTAATCTGTATATGTACTTTTATGAAGAGTATATTCAAATTCAATTTTTAGTTTTTACTGGGTCAGGTTTTATATTATAAGGTATAAGAGTTCTACATATATTTAGGATAGTAGTCCTTTGTGGTGTACCACTTTTTTATTTTCTTAATGGTGTCATTAAGAAACCATGAAGAAGATACATTTCAAATTTTGATAAAGTCTGATTTATCAATGTTTTTATGTGTTTTTATTTATTTTTTATTTTATTTTTAAATTTATTTTTATTTATTTACTTATTTTGTTTATCTGTGTATTTTTGTTTTATCCGTGGAACTATTTTACTACTATAAGTTTGGAAAGGTTTTCTTCTAGCAGTTTATAATTTTAACTTTTTTATTCAGATCTGTGATCTACTTCAAGGTTTTGTTTTGTTTCATTTGTGATCGATGATGTGAGGTAAGGGTCTAAGTTTTTTTTTTTCCCATATGAATATCCAGTAGTTTAAGCATACATACAATAATATATTTTCTTTACCAAAATGCTTTGACAATTTTCTGAAAATCACTCCACAATGTATGGGTGTGTCTCTCTTTTGTTCCAGTCTCTATATCTGTGCTTGTGAACTTGTCATACCATTTTACTTATTGTAATTTAAGGGTAAGTCTTGAAATCAGGTAGTGAAGTTTTGAAATTTTGTTTTTAATTTTCAGAATGATTTTAGCTATCTTTGTCTTTAATTTCCAACATAAATTTTAAAATTGGTTTGTCAGTTTCTACAAAAGTCCTGCTGAGATTCTAAATCAAGTTTGCATGAAGACAAAAGATAAATTTGAGATTGTTAATATCTCAACAGTATAATGTCTTCCATCCCATTAATTAATACTGTATATCTCTCTATTTTTAGATTCTCTCAGAAATCCTTTATCATTTTTATTGGATGGGTCTTATATATATATACATGTTTAATTAAATGGATCCCAATTTTTAAGAAATTTTATATGGTATTGCAATATGGTATACTTTTCAATTTCATTTTTTTTTACTAGTATATAGAAATACTTTGGGGGTTAGAGGCTGATTTTGTATCCTGTTGTTTGCTAAAATCTCTTAATTCTAGTAGATTTTTTTAAAGGTCTTATTTAATTATTTTAGAGAGAGCAAGCACGGGAGTGTGTAATCAAGTGGAGGGAGGGACAAAAGGGGAGAAGGGGTGGGAGAGAGAGAATCTCAAGCTGACTCTGCACTGAGCACAGAGCCCAATGTCGGGATTGATCCCATGACCCTGAGATCATGAGTAAAGCTGAAACGAAGTGTTGGATGCTTAACTGACTGAACCACCCAAGTGCCCTAGTTCTGGTAGTTTTAAAAAATGTTTTTCTTCTTTTACTGCAGTGGTTAACCACAGACACGATGTTGCAGAGAATTGATGAGGACACAAAATATATATTCTAAACCTCATACTAAATTATTATTTTTACCTTAAAATTAATTGCATTTAAGATTAAGTTAATATTAAATATCTTTAATATTTACCATTTCTGTTCTCTTCACTCTTTTTTATTGGTCCATTTTCCTATCTGATATCCTTTCTCTTCTGTGTAAGGAACTACCTTTAACAATTCTTTTGGAGTGTGTTTATAGGTGGCAAATTTTCTCAGCTTCTGCTAAGTCTTTGTTTTCCATAATGTATAGAATTCTGGGTGAATTTTTGTTTTCTTTCAGGGCTTTAAAGGTACCATCATGCTGTCCTTTGCCTTCCATAATGTTGGCAGTCTTTCTCACTTTTGTTCTATAAGTAATGTTTCCTTTTGCCTTTGTTGTTTTAAATATTTTTCTCTTCACTAGTTTTCACCAGTTTAAATATGATATGCTTTGGTGTGGTTCTCTGTTTTTCTCCTTTGAGACGTTTGTTGAGATTCCTAGATCTCTGTATTTATTATTTTCACCAAATCAAAAAAAATAACTAGTTATTCTCTCCATAGTTTTCTCCTCCTTACTCTTTCCTTCTCCTTACTGAATTTTAATTACCATGCTTGTTATTATTTTGTGGGATACTGATGCTCTGTTTTATTTTTTGTTTTGTTTTGTTTTTGTTTTCAAACTCTTTGCTCTTTGGTTTAGATAGTTTTTCTAGTTGTATTTTTTAATTCACTTATTTGTTTTCTGGTATTAAAGTTGAATTGATGAATATTTCATTTCAGGTAATGATTCTCTATATATTCTTCTAATTCCTTGAGCACATTTATAAAATTTATGCTAACTAAGCAAGAATTCTTTTCTTTTGGTTCCATCATCTCTTGCCATTTTGAGTCTTTTGTTGTTGTTGTCGACCATTTTCTTCTGGCTATATGTCACTTTTTTCCTACTTACTTTCATATCTAAGTTTTGATTTTCTGTCAAATATTAGGAATTTTATGTTGCCAAGGGCTGAGTTCTGTTGTTTCCCTTAAATAATGTTGAACATAGTTTGGTCCAGAAGTTTATTTGTGGATCAGCTCAATAATTTTGAAGCCCATTTAAACCTCTCTCTTTCTCTCTCTTTCTTTTTTCCCCCAAATCTAGAGTAGTCTTTACTTCAGAGCCAGGTGTCTTGTTAGGGTCTTTTACTGAATGACTTTTGTATTCACCGAAGTCTTTCCTTTTTAAGCCTGGTGAGATATTAAACAATCCCTAGCCTTGTAGGAGCTTGGATAATTTTTAAGCTTACAGCTCTCAGTTTCCTTTTTTTTTTTTTTTTTGGCAGTTGCTCTTGTCATATGGCTTTATCAAATTTCATCCTGCACATGTGCAGATCAATATTCAGCCCAGACTCTAAGAGTCTTCTCTGTGGATTTTTTGAGTTTTTACTTTGCTTACCTCTCTCCTCTTAAAATTCTCCCCTGAAAATTCTAGTCATCTCAATCTCCCTGAACTTTTGCCCCTTCAACTCAGTGAATCCACTAGACTTAGTCTACATATTGGCCTGAACATTTCCTCTAGGTAGAAATTCTGATGATCATAGATTGTCCACTGTTGGTTTTTCTTCTCAGGTGTCATAATCTATATAGCTTGTTGGCCCAAGATCTGAAAAAAAATCATATATTATATCCAGTTTTCTGGTAGTTTAGAGTGGAAGGGACTGTCCTATAGAAGTTACTCCCTCAGAGGTGAATCCTTTGGTTTGGTTCTGATTTTACCACAGGGAAAATCATTTGAACACATCAGGATTTAGCATTGACATTTGCAGGGTACGACTGATGGCTTTAACCGTCCCATCCTGTCCCAACATGCTGCCTTTATAACTCCCTCCCATGGCTCAGTGCACAAACAGAACAGAAATGTGATGGGCAATGTTGCAGAACTACCACCAACATGGTTTGTTTTAGGGCAGTGATACTCTACATTCCAGGGGGAGGAATGCCAGGGGAGATACCCAGGCATTGGTCCATGGGTATGAATAAGTAAGGCAGTGCTGAAGTTTTTGACAATAAGGAGAAGGAAGAATCCATTATGCTTTGTAGGTATAAACTGAATGACCTTCAAATGCCTGGTTATGTTTGCCAAACTCATTAGTCTAAGACTTCCTAAAGGATATTGAGGAAATCTGATAGACTATGCTTTTGTTATGTTCCATCCTCAACTGGATAGCCAACATCACTTCACATTATTCATCAATACCACCTTAGCATATACAGTAGTGATCCGAATATGGACAAAGTATGAGGAAGTGTGGAACCTACTCTTGCCCAAACTATTACATAGAAAGCCAATTCAATTTCTAACCCTCAGTTTCTCCATTGATGTAAGAAACATAAAACTGCTTTCCTTAATTAACTTCACAGTCATTTAATTTAAAAAAATAACAAAAATATGTAATTCTTATAAGCTATAAAGTGATATGCTAGACATATTAGAAATAAGATAAAACAAGTACATCGTGCTTTAAAGTATACATTTATTTCGTCTCTTCATAAATTCATTCTCTTTTGGAGTATTTCTTTTACTCTCCAAATGTTTCTACAAACTCAGCATAGCTAACGATGGTTTCTGAAGATGTCATATTGAGATGTTGAGTCTAAAATTTGACAGTGTAACTGGAACACATATGTGTATGAGCATGAGTGTGTGTATGCATATTTGTGTATATATGTGTGTGTGTGTGTGTGTATTTCATCAGACTACCTGAACTTCCAATAAAAGAAATATCCATAATGACCAGCAGATTCTCTAAAAATAGTGAAATTATCAGGTGCAAAGTAAAGTCAAAATGTATTTACGGCTAATCTAAAACTAAAGGTAGTTGTTTAGAAAGAGATATATACCAACGGAAATATCCTGGAGGAATGAGTTGATGATTAACTATCTTGTCATTTGTCAGAATGAGAGTGAGAAAGAGAGAGAGAGCACACAAGCAGAGGGAGAAGCAGGCTCCTTGCTGAGCAATGAGCCCAATCCTTTCTTGATCCCAGGGATCCCTGGGATCATGCCCCAAGCCAAAGGCAGATGCTTAACTGACTGCGCCACCCAGGGATCCTCAAAAAACAGCAGTTCTGCTGGAAGACTCAAAGCCATAATCTGAAGTTTGATCTTGCCTAAGGGAAAGGGAGTTTCCTGTTATTTTCATACCTTGAATACTTAGTTGTCTGTAACATGTAGTAGAGCTGAGTGACTCTGAGGGAAGTCAAGTTTTGTAGTTAACATCAGGTAAAAATAAAATCTTCAAAGCATATTTAAAATCTGACCATCTCACCTTCACAGCAACCACCATTGACTCTGTCATCAACATAGCAAGTCTGAATAATGACAAAATATTGTAATAGCCACCTGTGTCTCTGCCCTTTTCACAGCAGCGAGAGTGATTATATTAAAATAAAAATCAGACCATGTAACATCCCTTCCCAAAGCCTTCCAGTGGCTTCGTTTTCTGCTCCAAGAAGCTGACTGCCTACAAACCGATGGATAATCTGGCTGCTGATTTCTCTTCTGACCTCATCTGCAACTTCTCTCCCCTTCCTCACACCGTTCTAACAACAGGTCGGCCATGCTCTCTGTCAGACACACCCGATATGTCTCACGGCTTACACCTGCACTCATCTTTACTTGGAATGCTCTTCCCCGGAATTCCCCATCTCTCACATACCTCTGTGAAGTCTTCATTCACCTCAGTGAGGCCTTCTCAGACCATTTTGTTTAGAATCATTGTGTTCCCCATGTACCCTTTCCTGCTTAGGTTTTCCCCTTAGCACCTGCTGCATTCTAAAACATACATTTTAATCATGTTTGTCTTCCCCCCAATAGACTATACTGTCTACTTTTATTCAGTGAAGGCCCTAGTGTATAGAAAAATGACTAACCCATGAACGATATATGATAAATATGTTTTGAATAAATAGATCAATGGACAGGGACAGGGAAGAAGCAGAAGGAGGGAGAAATGAAGGCCAGCTGGTATCTGGAATGAGCACATTGAATTACTCTTAAGAGGAGGAAGCTTTGCCTGGGAACATAAATTGAAATTCTCATTGGGCGGGCACCCTGTGAGGGCATGGCCAGTTCCTCAAGTCATGGGTTAAGTGACTTGCTGGAGGTCCTCAGTGATTTAGTGGCAGAGCTGGGCCTAGAGCCAGTACACATGCCCATTTCTACCACGCCACCAGTCTACCCTTCAGGCACACAGACTTAATAATGAACAGTTATTTGCCAGCTTCTGGAATTTTTTTTTCCTGCCCATGATTTTGCATTTTAGAGGTAAAAAAATTATAGAAATTCAAGTTACAGAAGTCTGTTATTACAAAGTAATAATGAAAATGAAATGTTCTGTGCACATTTAACCCTTTATTCCTTATAATCACAGGGGCCTCCTATACCCCTTCCTTATTAGTATCCACATTCGATAGTGAGTTGAAAGAACAATTCAGCTATGATAGATTATGTGCCGATAGGTCTAAGGCACTAAGAAGAAAACAAAAGAACTTCGTGGCATGTTTCTTGGTCTCATTATCTCACTGATGAGGTAAAAATAATATAAAATTAAAAACTTGGAAAAAATATCATATACCTTCATTGCTTACACCCGTCCTGGAAAATACCTCTAGCATATAATATTTTCTCCAAAACTTTTTAGGATGAGTACTATTCTGAGGGCTAGGGTGACAAGAAGAACTCTATTTTCAAATTCTCTGGAAAGGGAGTGGGAGTGGCTGAACAAAGTGGATATAACCTTTTTAGAACTATCAATTATTAATTCTGAAAGGGACCATGGCATCCCCCACTCTTCCCACCAGTGCTTCATTCTAGAAATGCAGAAATAAAAACATGGAACAATGACTCCTCTCTTGGCTCAAATATTATGACCCAATGGGGGTAGGAACTCAAATCACATGATTTTCCATTTGCAACCATTCCCCTATTTTGTGCAATTTCCACACACAAAGCTGCATTTATCAAAAAAAATCAAAATTCAATATTAAAGTCAAATAAAATCTGGCAGGGCCACAGAGAAGAGCCAAACATGTATGATGGTGATACAATGGAACATCCCCAACCTAAAGAGGTCAAGCCATAAAAAAAGGTGAATTTTGTCAACAGAACATATACAGGTTGATCCCAGAAATGATTTTCTCATTAACTGTATTGCCTCCAGACCTAGAATTTACAATAATCATGGGTGTTGCTATTTTATTAGGGATAACTAGATTGAAAAACATTAAGGCAGTGTTGCATGGATATGGAATGAGTCAGAGATGTTTGGTCCTTCCAAGAAGTGACACTGCATCACTGATATTTTACAGGTGACGAAATTGAAAATCTCCCAAATCTTACAGAACTATAAGGGGGTGCATCCAGATCCGTCTGATTCCAAAACCTATCCTCTGGGAAGAAGGGCACTGGCTGCTTTAGAAAGGATAGACTAGGGAATGAGAAAACTTGTATACAGGGCACAGAGGTTGAAATAGCCAGAACACACTTAACAATTTGGCTGAGATCCTACTTTAGACTACCTACAAGTCTTAATGGAGGCATCGCCTTCCATAGGCAGGCAAGTAACTGGAGTATCCAGCATATATTAAATTCTCAATGAATGTTAAATTGAATTATAGTAATGGTATAATTTTATAACAATCATTGTAATGAGTATAATAGCATAATAATACATTATAATATTAAATAACTTTTATGCGATCTTGGAATATTATCTCCAGAGCTTTAAGTGGGTTGTTAATGTTATTTATTTCCATATTTCTATTAGTAAACTTGAAGACTCTTGAGGGGAAACAGAATGTCTTATTTTTCTCTAACTCTGGGACCTGTGTCATCACTCATGTAGCAAACATTTGAAGGACAAATGAGTTCTTGTCCCCAACAGATATGCAGGGCAAGTATTATTTTTAGTATCCTGAGGTTTGGGGGGCCTGGGTGGCTCAGTCAGCTAAGTGTCTGACTATTGGTTTCAGCTCAGGTCATGATCTCAGGGTTGTGGGGTCAAGTCGCACATTGGGCTCCCCACTCAGTGTGGAGCCTGCTTGGGATTCTCTCTCTCCTTCTCCCTCTGCCCCTGCCCCCTACTTGCAGTCTCTCTAAAAAAGAAAATAATAATAATAATAATGGGAAAGAAAAGAAAACTGAGGCTCTGAGTGAATAGTTTTCTGCCAGGTTAGCAATGGGTGAAGTTGGTATTTGAGTTAGAATTGTCATTATTTAATTCAGTCTTACATTATTTATGTTCCATAGTTCAGTGTGTCTTGTATTTCCTCTCCAGTAGAAGTAAGAGCATTCCTCCCCCTTTTTCTCACCTGGCCATTCCAACTTCCAGTCAACTGGGTAATTTTTTAAAATATGCCTGGACACTATATAGCATTTAATTCCTTCTCTGTCCCCTTTCCAAGTCTCCCAGGTCAAAGATTTTGCAAAGCCCCTATAATTGTCAGATAAATAAAATCACATTGCTCATAATTATTAGGGACAATTCTGTGTAATTAGATGTTAACTGTAGTGTCCCTTCTCCTTTATGACTTCAAATAAATACCTGTTCCTGTCTCAGTCTGGGAGAAAGCTTGGTTGGAAATGTAACTGCTTTGTTGCTCTCTATGTAATTAACCACCATTAAAAGCCACTAATTAGATCGTAAGTTTTAAATAAGTTGCCCTAATTACCTTTGGTACATGGTGCATTGAGTCGGGAGGGCAAGTCCTTCAGAGCCAAGAAAACTTGGCTCTGTCACTAAGAGAATTAACGGGGCTATTGGGTTTCTTTTTTTTTCTTTCCCCATTCATAAATGGGAAAAAGAGAACATAGGGAATGGGATGGATAGAGGCGGGGGTAAGGATTGTGGGTGAAAAATGTGTACCTGGGCATAGTCAACCAGGGGAGATCTCATACTGTCTCTCTGAAAACCACTCACTGTGTGCAAGACGGCCTGCCACATACAAAGTGCGTATAATGTGTTGAATGAGCGAATGGCTGGATAAACGAGTCTGCAGAAAAATCGATTAATGCGACATGGCATGATAGTGGAGAACCTCAACTTTGAAATGAAAACCATTCAGTGGTTTTCATTCTAGCTCAGATAATTACTGGTTAATTTAGGGAAGCTCACCGATACTGTGCTTTCTTATTTGTCGTAGGGGAGTAATGATCCCTAACACCCAGGTTGTGATGAATTAATGATGATAATGTGAGTCTAGTATTTCCATTTGCTAAGCTCTCAGTAAGTCCTAGCAGTGACAGCGATGACAACGACGACAGTGACGACGATGATATGTAATACGCAGTTTGGAAGTTCTCAAATGAGACCTATATTGCAACAATCATGTGCTCCTTTTTTATTTTTATGTGTTGTCCCAACACACTATTGGACCGATCCTAACACAATCACAATGTCAGAATCCATTCACAAGCTTATTTGAGAACATTTGTTAGGCCCCAGGTTGGTAATCAGAGAATCAGAGAAGACAATGCAGTCCTGACTCTAAGAAGCACATAATCTGATGAAGCTGCAGGGGCGTAAAAACACCATTGACCCTATAACAAAGGTCTTTGCAAAGCATTATGTGGGAGGAAGCCCGGGAGTACTTCACAGATTAGGTAATATCAATGAGCCATTTATGGAATCATTTCTGTCTTAGAGTATTTAATATATGGCCAAGGTCACAAAAGGCTGGAACAACAATAATGATGATAATAGTAAGAACAATAGCTAACATTAATTGAGCAGGTGTTATGTGCCAGCATCTAAGGCTCTATGGATATTAACTAATTAATCCTTATAAAAAACTTGAAAATAGAGACAAGAGAATGGAGCTTCATAGAGATTTCACAGGGTGGCTGTATTTACATACAAAAGTTTGCAAATGGCACAATCAACCAGTGTTCAAAGGTGGTGTCCGACTTACAAAACTGGAGTCCTTAAACCCTACCTAACACTGCGATGGTTAGTGAGGAAAGTATTAGCGCTTGTTTTGGAGCGCCTGATGTTCTTAGGCGTATTTTCCCCTCAGTTCCTTTCTGGGCAACAGCTTCTTTGTCCCATGAAAGTTGGCTTGAAGGATGAGTTGACCTCTCAGGAGCCTTCCAACCATATATTTTTCTACTTGATTTTTCCTACAGAATTAAAAATTATGTGAGTATGCCAAGCTTTCCCATGCACCCTGAGGTTTTCCTGAAGCCAAGGCAAGTCTTAGACCTTCCAAAACACCTAGCATAGAGCCAAATGGAAAAAGCGTATCTGTCTGTCTCTCTACATAAATATATATATACATATGTATGTATTGTATATATATACACACACACATATGTGTGTACATATGTATACAATACATACACGCATGCATATAAGTACACATGCACATATGTGTTTAAAGCAGTTTTAACATATAATGTAGATAGATATCATATTTTTAAAACTATATCAATATCAAAATCAATCATAGCACGCAACAAATAAGATTTTCCTCCCTAAACTCTCAAACTAAATGTTACCTTCCGATGAGCATTCAGGATATCACCAGCTTATTATACATGTATTGTTTTTCATAAATGCCATGTGATTGTTCTGTGTTTACTCAGCATGGGCAAGAGAAGATCTTTTGAGGCTCGGTTCTTTTCAAAGATTTATGTACATTGCCCTTGATGTTGTCCTCTGCCCACTTGGGTTTTGGATATACCGTATCTCAAACTTCTTGTTGAAAATCACTTTTATATGCACAACTCCTAGGTCCTTGCCTGGGGTCACATAGGTTTGCATCTACTTTATCTGTAGAGAGATGGAAGGGATTTCTTCTATCTCCACTGCCTGGCACTCAAATTCTAAACAGATGGAGAGCATTGAAAACCTGCAATCATCAAAATTGGCCTTTTGCAGAAGTCCTGCCCACTGGTCTTTCTGAAGAGAAGTATTGCCCTGTTCCATTTATCTGTGATGTGACAATGACTGCCTCAGCTTGGACTCTATATGACGGTTCAATTCAAATATTCAACAGAGCGCAGATAGGATCTCTGAGACTGTATTTGCTTTTCCCATGGGACATAATGTGATTGCCTCAGATGGGATCCGATATTCATTCTCGGCCCAGTAGTATTCATGTGCTTGTGTTTTTCCCTCCTCTTGAGTGTAAGCTAAACCTAGCTCCTTGTTTCTAATAAATAGCTCAAAGACCAAGTATTATAATGCACCTGCACATTGTCACTTTAGCAGGTATCGGCTCTTTGCAAAGGAATCTCAGGAAAGACAAGGGAACTTTCTAGCAGAGCAGCTTTAAAACCTAGTTATGTGTCTAATTTTTATGTACTCGTTTACTCAGCAAATAGGTAATGAGCACATATTATGCATAAGGCAATAAGCTGTCAATAATTTACAGATAAAAAGCACACCTTCTATTTTCAGTATATAATCAGAGTGCCCTGTGGTGAGTTCTGATTGGTCTATGCCCGGGCTTCCAGTAAAGGAGATTCACGAAACTCAGTTTGATCAAGAGTGGGCTATGGGCAAGAAAGGTCCAATGAAAGAAATGAATAATAATAATAAGCTAATCCTTAAATGAGAAAAAAAAAATAGCTATCCAGGCAGAGAAAGTTTTAGGGAAGACACTGCAGATGGTGGGAGATGCACTTGCCAAGATGTCAGCCGGTGTTTAGTTTTGAAAATATTGGCATAAATTGGTAAGGCTCTAGGAAGTTTTGAGATAGAGTCTAGCATCAACCTTTATGATAGAGATGTCCATTAAATTCTTAGTGTTTACTTAAACTTGTGAATGGGCAGGAAAGTTAGTTTTGTCCTTGGTATGTAGTCATCTAGTGATTGGGGAAGGACTCTGAAACAGCATGGAGCTTTGGGCTTGCTCTTATCCTTCTTGGTTTGGAGTAAACATACAAAATGGCTTAAGACTTTAACTATAAGGAGGTATAGATGACTTACAGTAATGCAGTGTTAGAATAACTAAAAGCTTATTTGTTGAAAAAATGATGAGACTATTGTTGAGGAACTAGCCATTCCTGTCCAAAGATCGTTCTTTCTGTCCAGCGTGAAGCAGTGGAGTGGTTTCTATTTCCCAATTTTTCCCTTCCCTTAGGGACTTGGAGCCAAACCATGGGGATATTTGCAATGGTCTATCTGTCTCTCTTCTTTTCAAGGTCTAAATGACAAGCCAAGCGGAGAAATTGAATTTTTCACTTCTCTAAACACTTTTGGCCCCTAGGAACACTGCAAAAGGTCAAGAATTTTGAAGCACATTCTTCCGCAGGCTACAGGATCAAAACTTCTTTTTTAAAAGGTTGTTCCAGGCCCAATGAGACAGCCAGTTGTGACAAGGAATATAAACAGCAGTTTGTGTCCTCTGGGGCAGTGCGGGCTCCTCTTGGGAGGTTTACTCTGAAGACAGTTTCTCTAGAGAGATTTATTTCTCTCATTAGGGCAACAACAGGTGGAAAAAAAAAATAGCTTGACATAAACTGGAAAGTGTGGGTAAAGACTCCTACTTTTCCATATCCCCTTCCCCACTTACTCTGTTTTTCCTTTGCTGTCTTCATCTTCTTTTAGATGTTTCTCTCCACTAGTTCCTTTGTTTTCTTCTTAGTTTTTCTAACCAATCTCATAATTAGCTTTTTCATTTTCCTTTGTTGATCCATATGATAGGCATCCTCCGAAATAGCTCCAACAATGGTCCTCACCTCTGCTATTCTTGCCCTTGTGTATCTCCCTCTCCTTGAGTGTAAGCTGACCCTAGTGACTCACTTCTAATAAGCAGATTATGACAAAAGTTGTAGGATGTCAGGGCGCCTGGGTGTCTCAGTTGTCTGGGCATCCAGCTCTTGATTTTTGACTCAAGTCATGATCTCCGGGTCGTGAGATGGAGTCCCACACAAGGCTCCATGCACTCAGAGGAGGGTCTGCTTGGGGTTCTCTCTCTCCCTCTCCCTCTGACTCTTCCCCTCATTCATGCTCTAAATAAATAAATAACCTTTAAAAAAAGTTATGGGATATCACTTGTAAGATGAGGTTATGAAAAGAATAGGGCTTCCATCTTGCTTGTCCTTTTTTGCTCTCTCTTGGAGCCTGTGAAAAGGTCCATGTGGCAAGGAATTGATGTAATTGATGTCTCCAGCTCTTCCAGACCTGAGACCTTCCAACAACCATGAGGGAACTTGGAAGAAGATCCTTTCCCACTTGAGTCCTGAGACAACTGAAGGCTCGTTTTTGTGTTTTTGTTTGCAGATCCATGAGAAACCTTGTTCCAGAGGAGCTAGCTAAGCCCACCTGGATTCCTGACCCACCAAAACTGTGAGATATGGTTTATTATCTTAAGCCTCTAAGTTTTGGGGTAATTTGTTATGCAGCAATAGATAATTAATGCAACATATATCCTTCCATGTTCTTCCTCTTCACTGACTCCTTTTATTGAACCTGTATTTTTTCTTATTTTTTCTCTTAATTCTTAAGTAAAAAGACTTCAAATTTGTATGTGACATTGAACGCTGTATGAGCCAGAATGCTTTACCTTCAGTAATCATCAAACCCAATCATGTATCTGCAAACATCATCTGCATAATGGAAAGGTCATATCCCTGGCCTCCGTTTCATTGTAGGCTTTGGTAAATATTCATCCATCTGTTGTTTCAGTAAAACTCTTGAATGGGCAGGTACTACCTTTAATACATTGTATCAGTTGCCGTGTGGAACACAAAAATGAATGAGATCTGCCCCCTGCCATCAAAGATAAAATAAAAATGCCTAAAATAGAGCATCTCACGAAAGGGATATTCTCAGGGGTATGTGTGTTAAGAGGAGGGGGAGGTGGCTTACTGCTTGGAGGATCAGGAAGAGATCCCCTTTTACAGGGGGAACTCTGGACGGAATGCTGAACGATAGACTGGATTTATACCTACTGAAGCTTCTGTGAGCTGCGCCTCTACTCAGGAGTCTGTCTCTCTTACACTGCTTGTTGGGACACACAGAAACCCCACTTAACACACAGAAACCAATCTGAATTCTAAACTATATGTGTCACCCTCCCCAGTCCTAAGTAGTTGATGGTTTACCTTTTTGTTGCTTCTCCAGCCTCACTAATCTTGTCTACTCCAGCATTTCTTAAATAATTATTTACTGGGTTCTTGTATTAATCAAGAGAAAAAGTATATAGTTCAAGAAGAAAGAGTGCATAATGTTCCAAGCTAAGATGGTGGAGGTCAGAATGGGGTAGGAAGACTTAGGGTATTATAATGTCAGAATAGCAAAAAATTATTTGTTACAAGGAAAGAGGAAATAAAAAAAGAGGATCATTGTTGATGAAAAGTGATTTCTGGTCATAAACCACTCCATTATTTTTTTCTTACATGGAGCAGCAGAGTGATTACCGTTTCTCTCTCTCTCTCTTTTTTCCTTCCATTTCAAACATGAGATGTTTGAAATGTGCCATGCATTATCGTGCTCAGTCCTGATTCTTCACTAAACTTTGTAATATATATATAGGTTTCTTTGGGAAATTATGGAGGTAGGCATAAGGACTTGAACTTACCTTCTGTTTTTGTCTGGGGCATAAACATGTTTCTAGAGATTAGGAAAAGTAAATCATCAGTGCTCTTTGGCTTTGTTCTTCCAAATTGTATTTTTAATGAGCAGCTTGAGAGTTAAATAATTAAATTTGAATTATGCAGTGGTCAGATACCTTTGTTCTTCTCCATCCCCCCCAAGGATATCTAGTTATTTTTATTTTTAATATTTTTCCATCTTTATTAAGATATAATTGACATATAACATTGGATAAGTTTAAGGTGCATAGCAGCCTGATTTGATACATTTAATATTTGTAAAATACTTTCACATGACTGTGGTCAAGTCAATTAAAAGATATCCCATTGGGATCCTTGGGTGGCTCAGTTGGTTAAACGGCTGCCTTCGGCTCAGGTCATGATCCCAGGGTCCTGGGATCCAGTCACACATCAGACTCTCTTGCTCAGTGGGAAGCCTGCTTCTCCCTCTGCCTGCCACTGCCCCTGCTTGTGCCCTCTCTCTTTCTGTCAAACAAATAATTAAAATCTTAAAAAAAAATCCCAGACGTCATTATTAACTGTGAAAAATCTTTGGAAAATGGAAGACTTAAAAATACTCTTATTGTTGACACAGTAATTTACATCCCTGAATGTTTGTCATAACAAATCATTTACAATAAGGGGACATGTTAGAAACAGGCTAAATGAATAATCAACAATAGGAGAATGGTAATGCATACTGTGGTACATCAGCTAAATGGATTATTAAGCAGCCATTAAAATGGTAATTAGGAAGACAAACACAAATGTGAAAAGTTTTTAATGTGATATTAATAAAAAGAAGAGAATGCTAATTATATGTAAACCATGATTATAATAACTATATAGCTCATATTTTGTTATGAAGAAAAATAAGAATTTTTAAAAATCAGCTACTGTGCTAGAATATATGTGTGTATGTGTATACATGTCTATTTTTTAATATATTTTTAAATTGCAATGAGAGGTTTCCAGCTCTTAATTTGGGACCCAATAATTCCTTGGGAGAGGAGAGGTATCTTCCATATTGTAGAATGTTCAGCAGCATCCCTGACTTCTACTCCTAGTTGCAAGTAGAATTTCCCCAGCTGTGACAACAAAAAATGTCTCCAGACATTGCCCAGTGTCCCCTGGCAGGGGACGGGAGATGCAAAATCACTTGAAGTTGAGAACCACAGTTTAAAAAAAAAAAAGTTTGTTTTCCTAATATTTTTTAAAGAAATAATAAATAAATAAATGAAAGTAATTGTTACCCTTGACCTACTGTTCCCTTCAGCAACTTGCCCGGAGAATAGTTGAAATCAGCAATGTTCTGGTTATAACAGACAAGAGAGTAAAGCATTAATGTGCGATGACCTGTTTGGGGATGTCAGCAAACCCCCGCCCCCCGCCCATTCCTCTGAGTTCTTGCAAAATGGGGGAAAGAAATCAGTGTGTGTTATATAAGAATATCTTCTACTGACAGTGCAGAGTATTTTTATCCTGGTGGAAGTTGCCTCTGGGCTCTGAAACCTTCTGTCAGGGAGTAAAGAAAACTAATTGCAGTGAGATATCTTTTCAGGCAACCTGCCCATCACCAAATTCTGTATGTAGGGGAAATGCACACTTCCTTTAGAAGATGTTTCAACGGAACTCAAACCCCATAGGAATTCTTTTTAGGGCCAGGGAAACTTCTACACAGTGTAGGAACTTCAGTTCAATTCAGAAAATGTTAAAATTTCAAGGCACTGTTAAGGAGTTCTTGGTCCTTTGGCTTGACCCCTTATTTTTTATTCAGGATAACTGGAAACCAAAGAGGTTAACTCACTTACCAGTGCAACACACCCAATTACTTGCACAGCATTAAAATTAAATGTTGAGTGGGCCTGAAGTGTCTTATCCTTCAGGCAAACTTTGTCTTTAAAAGAACATTTCCCACCTCTGCAATTGTATGTCATTGAAAAAGAATTTATTTCTGGGGGATGAAGTCTTCCATGGTATTTGACATATGGGTTGGTCTTCCAAAAGAATGTAAAATTCAAACATGGAATAAACATTTACTGGGTGCCCAATTCTGGGCCACACGGTGGGTCTGGAAGATTAGAATAAATATGTTGTATACTTTTTCTGCTCTTGTCACAGTCCTATATATTCTGCTGTACAAACAAAAAACATTCAGCCAATGCTGACCAGGGATCTAGAATTGAGTTAATGTAGCCCTAGATTCTTGAAGCTCTCCATCTATGTTCCTTCAAACATTTCTTCCATTACTCCCCTTCAGATGACCTTTCCAGCTTTCCACACGGTTGTGGCTAAATATGGGTATTAATATATATG
Source organism: Mellivora capensis (assembly GCA_004024625.1). Classification (NCBI taxonomy): domain Eukaryota; kingdom Metazoa; phylum Chordata; class Mammalia; order Carnivora; family Mustelidae; genus Mellivora; species Mellivora capensis. The sequence continues at coordinate 21,931 of PISX010004384.1, forward strand.
CAATAACTCTGTTACAAAACAAACAAACAAACAAACAAACAAACAAACAAACAATACTTAGAACATCTTAATACAGGACAAAGGAGACTCCAGCAGCCTATCTAAGAATTATAACCAAATGACAACAATCCCAGCTGTGCAATGCAGAAAAGGATAGCCCAAACAGTGGCTAACTACTGGAAATTCTTGACTCTTTTTGGGGTTTCTGCTGGATTCAGCTTTCATTACAGGATCCTCAAAGGAATTTATTTTTCCTCATTCCAGGGACTGTTTGCACTGTGATAACGACTCGTAGAAGGCAGGTTTTTGAAACTGCCCAAAACGCTTGGATTTCTCCATAATGCCTCTGGGCTAGACAGACTGATTTGCTAATGTAACCAAATAGGGATCAACTCACTGGAAAGACATGATTGTAAAAACAAACAAACAAATGAACAAAAATGAAAACAAACCAACAGGTGATATCCACGGACAATGGGCATCTTCCTCTCTACTGGAGTAGTGGAAAACACTTGGGGCTGAGGATCAGGGAACTCTGATTCAGATTCTGATTCTATGACTCTTTGTTGCAAGCCTCTCAGTTTCTCAGTACTCCTAGGTTCCTCATCTGTTTGTTAGGGACTGTGCCCAGCATTTAGTGTGCAAGAAGAGAGGTGCTCATTGTTAGTTAATTTGATGTGCTATTTGTTGGAATGTGTGGCCTTAAGACCCTTGCAGATCTTTAATATCAACATATTTTAAAGGAAAATGGGAAATTTAAATATTTTATATTTATATATTATATACATATATATATTATCTCTTTTAAATTGGGTGTATGGGTCAAATAATTGTGTCTGCGTGATGCGGAGGCTATGATATATGCATTTAAATCATGAGGTCCCAGGTGAATAGTTCTTTATTTCCCTTATTGCAGCCAGGACACACTAATTTTTAGGGCTGGGGGAAATGACGAGATTTTAGAAAGAAAACATTAACATTTGGGTTACACTTGAGTTTCTCAAAGGCAGAGCCTGAGTTGGGAATGGATGTACAAGTGACCTGATGGGGAAGACCACAATGGAGAAACCTGCAAGGGAGTAGAGGAAACAGTCGAGGGCATGGGTTATATTGAGGCATAAGTGTGCTTTCAGCTGTCATCTAACTTCAGCCTGAGCTCAGAGAATCTCCAGAATATTGACTGCATCACAAAGCTAGTTTCACCTTGTGGCAAGAGTGCTGGCCCTTTTATCCAAATATCTGTCAATCATTCCTCTTGAGGATGCGGTGTAACTTCCTAGTTTTCTTTAGGCAAAGTAACTCCTATTGGCTGAGGAAAGTAGAGCAGTGTGTCACTGGGACCCAATAGTTACACCATCTGGGAAACAGGTGCACCTGCCAGGTAACACCAATAGCACTTATTACATATAGTAAAGCAGTCTACCTAGGGCTATTAAGTGCATTAAAACTCTGACTCTTCGGAGTGCCTGGGTGGCTCAGTGGGTTAAAGCCTCTGCCTTCGCCTCAGGTTATGATCCCAGGGTCCTGGGATTGAGCCCCACATCAGGCTCTCAGCCTGCTTCCTCCTCCCTCTCTGCCTGCCTCTCTGCCTACTTGTGATCTCTCTCTGTCAAATAAATAAATAAAATCTTAAAAAAAAAAAACAACAGCAGCAAAAAACAAACCTCTGACTCTTCAAAATAATAAAAGTTTCTGAAGGCCAGGGAACTTCTCTGTCTTACTCCTTGTTTTTTTCCAGTACTTAGAAAAAGAAAATTAAGTGGTTCATGCGTACTGAATGAACAGAGGAATTCCTGACAAATATCCTCCCCCAGTGCAAGCTCTCTATTTTGGGGTAGTTTCCCCCTGCTTTTTCTATGGACTGCAGTGTTCTCCTTTTTGCTCTCAATCTTAATTATGGTCTTCAAAGTTTATCTGATAATCAATATTGATCTGTGAAACATTCTGTGACTGCAACCCACAGGAAGGGGTGTGTGTGTGTGTGTGTGTGTGAGAGAGAGAGAGAGACAGAGAGAGAGAGACAGAGAGAGAGAGAGAGAGAGAGATACTTCATGTGTATGCGTGTTTGCCTTTTTGTGTCCTGGCTATTTAACACTATAACTAAACATGCCTTTTTCTGGATTGACAACAACAAATGAATCCCCATCTCCTGAAGTTTCTCTGTAATTATGCACCTAGTTCTCAGATTAGCAATTGATATCCTTTTCACTATCACCTATACATAATAATAACACCAAGTTTATTGAGTGCTTACAATGTATCAGGCACGGCATGCAATATATGGCATTCCTTGTCTCCTTTGGATTGATGATGATGTCATAATGCAGGCACTTCTAGTGCCCCTATTTTCTGGATGAATTTAGCAAGTTTAAGGATCTTGTCCATAGTCACTCAACTAATAAGAGGAACAACTAAGATTTAACACAATCAGTGGATCCTAGAACTTTGCTCTTAGCCTCAAAACTATACTGTCTTGCCAGTAGCTTGCTAAGAAATCTCTCTTTCTCTCTCTCCCTTTTGGATCACAGTATGGGCTGAACAGGAAAAACTCCTCTTCTACTTCTATGCTGCTCAATTGAATATATATCTTCAACGAAATACTTCTTGACCTCCCACAGCTCTTAGAGCTGCCCTTCGTCTTTGAGACCAATGCTTGAATATATTCATTATTTTATCCCCACAGACTAGAAGAGAGCTTGGAATATAGTTGCCAGTAAATACCATTTGCCCTCAAATGGAAAGAAAGAATGAACAGTTGACTTATGTAAAAATACTCTCCTCTCCAATCCTCACCAATATAACTCCAAGGACAGTGACTGTACTTAATTCAACTCTCCTGCCTGGGACATTGTCTACTATACAGTAGGTTCTTAGCAACTATTTGTTGATTCATTATTGTTACTATTTTTACCTTGTCTTCATATTTTTCAGCCAGGAAAGCTAATGTCGATTAATGACTCTTAATTTAACCCAGATTGTAAAATGATGGAGTTGTTGGGTTTAAGGTCATCAAAATAGGCCATCGCCTTAATGAACAAATCCCCACTATGCTTTTTTTGAGTGTACTTGTATAGCATATTTGTACCCCTCTAGCTCTGGAGAACTCACTACCTCTTAGGAGAGGTTCTCTGTCACTGAAAAGTCCTGGATTTTAGCCCAGTGTTTCTCATATTGAATCAACATTTTTTTTCCTATCATATGGGCCTATGGGGAAATGGCATACAGTGTGCTGTTAGTAAGTCAGTGGAGGGCAAGCCAGCTTTTTCCTTCTTTTACTAGTTTGTGCTCTTCTCCCTAGAATTTCTTCTCCCTAGAATCACTGAAGGACCAATGGTAAAACCCAAAACTAGGGAGTCGGGTGGGGATGCATGGAGAGAATTTTAATGCCTGGGCTTGAAATTGTCCCTCAGAGCAATCATTGCCCACTGTTCTTGGCTTTAGCCCAATCTGCCTACGTGACAGGCCATTATCCCTGACTCAGCCTTCTGTGTCCAGACAAATGATTCACTCCCAGTGCATTTTTCTGCTTTTACTAAATAGGCCCTCTAACCACCACTGTATCTTTCAATTCCAGCTAACAGCTTAGACAGCAGTTTTTAAAAATGTTACTAAGCAAGTATGCTTGGCCAGAGAAATCATGCAGAATCCTCTCTAAATGCTTCTCCCATCATCCAGGCTCACAGGGATTGCTCTCTTCTCCAAACTCAGGGCAAATTCTACTCCAAGTTTTATATTAATTTATCCATTGACAGATTGTTTACTAGTCTCTGCCATTTCTTGAATCTTAGCTAAAATTTATCAAGCACTAATAGTAAGCCAAACATTGCTAATTTCTTTGCACAAATGATCTCATTTAATTTTTCTGGTCACATTACTGAATTCTTTTGAGCCTCGTTCCCCAGCAGGTTAAAACAAAAAAAGGATAAAAACGTATCTCAAATGAGGTTTGTTAGAAGACATGTTGACTGTCTCCAACCAAAGTTTGTGTTTTGTGTGTTTTTTGTTTTTTTGTTTTTTAAACAGAGCACATTTTTAACTTTCCAAGGAACTGATACATGAGTTAGATTAGGCTTGGCATTGATTCATCTTTTTGTCCTGAGCCAAGGCCACTTTCTATAGACTTTTTGCCCTCCATTATTGTACCCATTGTAAAATGTTTATCTAATTGACTCTCTCTACCCATCCCCTCTATAGTAACCTTATAGATTAGTCTTTGATGTGCATTGTATCAAAAGCCTACTAGAAGTACAAGTGAATTACCTCTATGGTGACCATCACCTTCTTTGAAAAATTAATCAGTTTTGTTAGGTAAGAGCTCGCTTTGGACAGCTATTGTTACTGGTGTCCACAAATGGAGAGAAAAAGGAAGCAGAAATATTAATTTTTTTAAAAAAGGAAAATTTAAAAAAAAGAAAGAAAGAAAAAGGAAGCAGAGTGTTATTTTGAAAAGACCTCTGGCCTGAGAATCCAAATTTCTGTATCCTGGTTTCAGGTCAGAACAGTGCCGAGATCTTGTACTCCCTGCTCACGATTTCAGTGAGGTTAAAGAATAGACTATAGTCCTTAAGACTGACTGTTTTGAAATCACAAAAAAACATGAACCATGTACTTGATGTGAGGTTTTGAGCAGGCTATTTAATTTGTTGAAAACTTGGGATTCACATCAGAAAAAATGGGGGTGATCATAATAACTGTATTTCTTTTAGGGTACTGCTAAATTTCTCTGGAAAGTAACTCCTAAAATACCATGATTAAAATTTTATATATTTTTATATGTACTGCTTTTCATTTTTTAAGTAGTGATTTGTTATGCGTTGAATCGTGTTCTTCAAAAAGATGTTGAAGGCCTTACCCCAAATATCTATGAATGTGACCTTCTTTTGTAAGATGATCAAGTTTAGATGAAGTCATTAGGGTGGACCTTAAACCAAAATGACTGGTATCCTTATTTAAAAAAAAAAAGAAAAAGAAAAAAAGGAAATTCGAGCATAGGGAAAGACACATACAGAGGGCAGGTGGTGCAAAGACACGGGGAGAATGCCATTGCTAGGCAAGGAATGCCAGAGGCTGCCTGAAGCTGAAGAAGCAAGGACAGCTCTTTTCCCTACCTTTTGGGGTGCTTGGCTGGCTCAGTCATTTAAGCACCCAACTCTTGATTTCAGTTCAGGTCATGGTCTCAGGGTCGTGAGATTGAGCCCTGCATCAGGCTCCCCACTCAATGCAGAGTCAGCTTGGGATTCTCTCTCTCTGCCCCACCCCCTGCTCTCTCTCTCACATAAATAAATCTTTTAAAAAAATTGGTTAAGTGTTAACTTTTGAAGTTGTCATGGCACTGCTACTAATAGAGTGTAAGAAACTTGAAGCAAGTCCATTTAACCCACTCCCATCCTTTATGATGTAGCTCTTATATATTTAAACAAATTAGAATTCACTCATTACTATTTTTGCTTTATTTTTTTATTTTTAAAAATTTTTTATTTTTTAAAGATTATTTATTTATTTATTTGACACATAGAGATCACAAGTAGGCAGAGAGAGAGGAGGAAGCAGGCTCCCCGCTGAGAGAGCCCGATGCGGGGCTTGATCCCAGGACCCTGGGATCACGACCTGAACCGAAGGCAAAGGCTCTAACCTACTGAGCCATCTAGGTGCCCCATATTTTTAAAAATTTTTTAAAGATTTTATTTATTTGAGAGAGAAAGAGAGCAAGAGCTGAGAGATGGAGGTAGTGGCAGTGGCCAAGGGAGAGGCTGACTCCCCGCTGAACAGGAAGCCTGACTCAGGGCTCCATCCCAGGACCCTGAGATCATGACCTGAGCCAAAGACAGATGCTTAACTGACTGAGCCACCCCAGTGGCCCCATTTTTGCTTTAAATAGACATATTTTAAACAAATTAAGATAAAAAGTGGCACGTTGCAACCACCTCTATAATTTCCATTTCCACACCGTTTCTGCTGCTCTTCCTTCCTCCTAAAGATTCACGTTTCCATCTGCTATTATTTCCTCTCAGCCTGAAGAACTTCCTTTCAGGTTCCCTGCAGCACAGATTTTCTGGCATCAAATTCTCCTAGCTTTTCCCTAACTTGCAAAGTCTTTGTTTCACCTTTATTTTATTTTTTAATTTTTTTTTTTAATTTTTCAAAGATTTTATTCATTCATTTAACAGAGAGAGAGACTGTGAGAGAGGGAAGACAAGCAGGAGCGGGGGGTAGAAAAGGGAGAAGCCAGAGCAGGGAGCCTGATACAGAGGTTGGTTGCAGGACCTTGGGATTACAACCTCAGCCAAAGGTAGATGTCCAACTGACTGAGCCACCCAGGAGCCCCTCACCTTTATTTTAATTGACAGTTTTATTGGATTTAGAGTTCTATGTTTCAGGGCAGTTTTTTTTTTTTTTTCCCCACTACTTTAAAAATACCATTTCATCGTTTCTGATGAGAAGTCAGCCATCATTAAAATTGCATTCCTTTGTATGCTGTGTGTTTTCTTCTTGTTGTTGTTGTCTGGCTGCTTTAAAGACTTTATTTTTGGTTTTATCACCAAAGTGTGATAAGTGTGTTGTGTTTGGGTATGATTTTCTTCCTGTTTTTCCAGCTTTACATTTACTGGACTTCTTAACCCTATAAACGTATATCCTCAATTAATTTGGGGAGAAATTTTAAACTATCATTTTATTCAGGTATTTTTGCTGCCCCAATTTCCCCCCTTTTCTTGTGGGACTCCAATTATATGCATGTTGGACCACTAGAGAGTCCCTAAGATGACCCAGAGATTCTATTTTTTTAATCCTATTTCTAATCAGATCTGATTAGAATTTCTATTATTTCTATTAGCATTTCTATTATTTTTTTATTTCATTGACTCCTTCTGCTCTCTCAAATCTGCTCTTAGGCCTATTCTTTTGATTTAAATTTTATTTCATATTTTGTCATTTTTAGTTGTATATTTTCTACTTGGAACTTTTTATAGTTTTGATTTTTCTGTTGAAATGCCCTATTTTTTCATTCATTATAAGAATATTTTCCCTTATGCCCTTGAGCAGAGTCATAGTAGATGCTCAAGGTTAGTATCCATTAATTGTCTTTTTTCTTTAATATGGGTCACATTTTCCTGTTTTTTCATATGACTGGTGATTTTTGATTGGATCCTAAATATTTTCAATATATGTAAAGCCCTCAATTATCTTATATATATTTAAAAGATATTAGTTTAAGTTATTGTTATCCTTGTGTCTCAGCAGGCAGTTGACTTACCTGAACTCATACTCCAGGCTCCACAATCACATTTTATATTTTTTGTCTTTAACTGGATTGCTCAATGTATTCATACTTCAGGGGGCAGGCAACTTATTTTGGAATATTCCCTGCACAGAATCTGTAGCTCCCATTCTCTATTTCTTCCCTATCTAGGGCTTCTCTCCTTACTTTCCAACTGTGTGGTTGCTCCCTGGTTCTCCAAGCCAGTAAATCTGTGAGTTTCTATGCAAATGCTAGCGCCACCATGGGGTGATGATATCTGAGAATAGTCTGTAAGCTAAAAGCAGTCTCAACAGGAAACTCACTGGTCATTACTTTCTCCCAAGTTTCAACTCCCCACCCCCCCCAATACTCCAATATCATCAGTACTGTCTTCATGCAGTTGAGTTTTATGAATTTTCTAGAGTTTATAGTTGTCATCTGTGGGAGGGTTGGTCTGATAGGAATGACATAGTGTTTACCAGATTCTAACTCCTGTATTTTCCCAGTGGTTTAAATCAGATAATGTTTATTTCTCTGTGAGTTAATAGTACAGAGATTATCATGTGATTCTTCTCTATGAAGTTATTCAGGAAATAGAAGTTTGGTTTATTGTGTTTGGTTTTCTCAAAATATGAATTTAATCTCTGGGTCCAAGGATCAAATCATTGCCATTTCCAAACAACAGAAAGAGGAATCAGGGCAGACAGCTTCATTTTTGAGGAGGCAAAATGAAAATTGTATCACTCTTTTCCATTAGCATTTCATTAGTCCAAATTTATTCACATGGTAACCCCTAACTATAAGTGAGTTCAGGAAATAAAATTTCTTGAAGGACAGCCATGTATCCAGCTAAACCATGGCAAAGAGAGGATATCTAGTGTTAGCTGTAAGAAAATTAAATGTATTCCAGGGGAAAAATGTGTATTCTGTGCCACAATCCGCTCCTACAGCCATTCCGTTATCCACATTTACTATATACAACCACTGTCTCTGCCTGTGGGAGTACTTCTTCAAGTCTTATCCAGCTGAAAACCCAGAAGTCTTTTAATTCTAGGTTGCTGGCTCTGGAAGACTAAGAACCTATTTGTAAGTACACAGCATCTACCATACTATTTCTACTTTCTATGTTATGTATAGAGCAAGGGAGTGGGAACTGGGTACTGGTACTGGAATTAAAGCCAAATTCTGAAAATGGAAAACAATGTAGAATATGCGAAGGCTGATTATTCTCTAGCAATAATGATAATGATTTTGAGAAATTGCTGTAGCAGTGAAGTAACTTTTTTTTCTTCTTCTTCTTCTTCTTTTTTTTTTTTTTTTAATCTTGGTTTTGCTTTCTCAGAAGCACAAATTTATCCGTTGTGCTCCATACCCCATTTTACTTTCTGGATAAATTTTTTCTTTCTGATATCTCTTGTCACATACGCAAGTAAAATTGCAGAGGATGTCCTTGGATCCTAGTATTGTTTCTTCTGGGTACTAGTGTACAGATTGATTTATAGGTTGAATAATTACTATCTGTAGCATGCCACCCTTTGTTTCCTTTGGTAATAAAATCCAAAAAAGGGAGGGGGTGCCCATCAACCATAAAGTAGATTTCTAATCTGTGCTTTATAATGAGTTGCATGTTTGTGTTTCCATAAGCATAAGTAGTGCTTATGTTCATGTTGCTAAATCCTGTGTGTGGTCTTTTATTTACTAGATTCTATGATTCTGTTATGCCTATCTCCCTCAATTTAATGGACTCCTGGCTTCATGTTCCTGAAGCAGGTGAGTATACAGGACTGGAAGGCTGTCACCTTTAGTCTGAGTTTTGCTAATAGAAATTTCTTACTGTCAATCTTATCTTAGGTTGTTTAGAATATAGATACACTCCACTTTTCCTGACACCGAGGTCTCCAAGTTTCTAGACCGTCAATTTAGATTGCAGATTGTAGATAATATAGGTAGACCTTATTCAATCAGTTGAAAAGCCTTAAAAGCAGAGGTGAGGGTTTTCTGAGGGAAAAACCCTTCTATGTACAGCAGCTTCAGCTGATTCCCAGGGGTTCCAGCCTGCCCTTCCTGATAGCTTTGACCTTCCTAATGGTCTGGCCTACAGAGTTTGGACTTTCTTAACTAGACCTACAATTGGGTAATCTGATTCCTGGAAATGGATCTCTATGTCCTACCAGTTTTCTTTCTCTGGTTGAACATTGACTAACACATCCCTTAAGATTATAAAAAAAGCAAGGTAACAAAACATTAATGCACAAAATAAAAGAAAACTTAAGTTAATAGAGAAACATATTATGTTCATGAATTAGAAGGCTAAATGTTAAGATTTTCTTGAAATTGATATTAGTTTTGATATAAACGCACTATAGATTACAGCAAGATTTTTGGTAGAAATTGACAAACTCTACCTAATTTTGTACAGGTGAACAATGAACATAGAATTTTTTTTTTAAAGAACATAGTAGGTAAACTTGCAGTACCTGATGTTTTGATTTGCGTTAATATTTGAGCTTAGTAAGACCCTGGGTGGCTCAGTCAGTTAATCATCTGTCTTTGGCTCAGGTCATGACCCTAGGGTCCTTGGATTGAGTCCTGCATTGGGCTCCCTGCACAGTGGGGAGCCTGTTTCTCCTTCTCTTTCAAAACCTTCCCCCTGTTTTCTCTCTCAAATAAATAAATAAATAATATCTTTCAAAGTAGATACTTAAGCTTTAGATGTATTAGTCAAGATAGTATGGCACTGGGAAGAAATAGACACATGGGCCAATAGAACACAATTAGAAAGTCCAGAAACAGATCTAAATGTATGAATTTATTTTCCACAAATTTGCAAAGGCAATTTAAGAGAGAAAGAAGAGTATTTTCCTTAACTGGTGCTATTAAAACTGGATATCTCTATGCAAAACAAAAATTTAACCTAAATCCCTACCTCCTATCATACTAAAAATAACTCAAAATTGATCATAGATCTAAATATAAAATCTAAAACTAAAAAACTTCAGAGTAAGTAAAATAGAAAATTGTTGTGATCTTGGGTCAGACAAAGATTTTTTAAAATAGAATACAAAAAATATGAACCATAACAAAAAAATAATAAAGAAAAACTGGATTTCAGCAACATTTAAAACTTCAGCTCTTCCAACTACATTATTAAGGAAATGGAAATCCAAGACAAAAAAAAAAGATTTAATATACATATCCTATAAAGGTCCATTTTCCAAATATGCAAAGAGCTCTTTCAACTCAATGATAATAAAATAAGCTACCCAATTCATAACAATCAAGAAAGGATTTGAAGAATTACTTCACCTGAGATAAAACACAAATGACAAGTAAATACTTCAAAAGATGCTACATATCTTAGGATAATTAGGAAAATTCAATTCAGAGCCCAATAAGCTAGTACTACACAGATATTAAAACGGCTAAAATAAATACAAATTGATAGTTGCAGGCAGTGAGAAGATGAAGAACAATGGAACTTTCATACACTGCTGATGAGAATGAAAAATGGTACACCTGCTTTGAAAAACATTTGGCAAGCTGTAAAATTAAATATACATTCATAATATGAGTTAGCACTGTATGTATCTTAGACAAATAAAGAAATATGTCCACAGAAGAATTCCCATGCAGATATTTATAAGCAGTTTTATTCATTATCCCCCAAAACTAGAAACAACCCAAATGTCCATCAACAAAAAGAGTCCATATCTTTGGTTGTGATGGTAGTTATATGAAAAAACATATAAATATGCCAGTGTCAATACAACTATACCCATTTTACATATACTGTGTATTATATATATTTTATTGTAGTAAATTACTTTAATAGACCTGACTTTAGAAAATCAAGCCCAGAAGGATCAAAGCTTTACATATGAAAGCCAAAACTTAAACTCTAGAAAAAAGCCACACATGAGGATCTCTATGACTTTATATATTAAACAAGACCTGATCAGCATTCCTTAAAACAAAAGACTGATTATTTGGTCACACTAAAATTAAGAGCTTCTGTTTTTCAGAGAGACCGTAAAGTTAAGAGACAAACCACAAACTGGAAGAAAATATCTGCTGAAGGATATATCTTGGACACATAAAGTACCTAATAAATCATTAAGAAAAAGAAGACAACTCCATAGAATAATTGGCAAAAATTTGAGTCGGCAGTTCACAAAGGAGTAAGAAAAAAATGTGAAGTTGAAAAAATACTCATCCTGAGTAATCTGCAGTCGCAAACTAGTAACTTCAATGAAACAATTACATACCATCATTTTAGTATCAGAGCGTGCATCAGTGCAATACTTACACACTTCGGGTTGGATATGCAAATTGGTGTAAGCTTTTTAAGAAACAATTAAGCATCGCCTTGTACAATTGAACCTACAAGAATTCACCTGTTCAGATACTGCTATCCCAGATCTATATCTAAGACTAACCATTGTTAATACACCATTCACAAGAACATGCTGTTAGGAATACGATGTTGAATGGGAACAAAGTTGCAGAAAATGACACAGAGAATAATACCATTTCTAATATATGCATATCTAGCAAAAGTGTAAAAAAAAAAGGAACAAATGATATACATATAATTCAGGGTAGTGGTTGCTTTAGGGTAGAGGAGAGGAGGGAGGGAAATGAATTCAAGATGAAATGTTTTACTTTCTAAGTCAGATGGAATATTCCTAGATTACATTTCATAAAGTTTCATCAATTTATGTATTACATATATTCTTCTTTAGTTACCAAATGCTACATTATTTAAAATTAAACGATATGGTGAATGACTAAATGTCTCAATGAGGTCTGAAAATTATTGGAGTGGGAGCAATGAGAACAAATGAGCAGGACTGATAGAGGTGAGAACCCAGAATTAGGGTGCTTACCTTCTTGATGTTAAAGCTGGAGTGTTTTGGGTTTTGTTTTTGGTGATAAGGTCTAGGGTGCACTCTTGTTGCCAGGTCGTTAAAAGGTGACAGAAGGGAGTATAGAAACAGAATAAATTAAAGAACCTAGAGATTAAGATATCTGATAGATCTATACAGATGCTGAAGTTGCCCAAAATAATGGCATTAATAACAAGCTGGGAAGAGCAGTGAGGTATGTGCTAAGAAATAAAGGATAAGGTGAAGTGGTAATATAGAACAGCGATAGTAGGACCAGTCACATAATTGTCAAGGCCTAGTAGAAGACAAAAATGTGAGACCTCTTCTTCAAAATGTATTTGAAAATTCAAGAAAGTGGGGTGCCTGGGTGGCTCAATGGGCTAAAGCCTCTGCCTTCAGCTCAGGTCATGATCCCAGGGTCCAGGGATCTGGCCCCGCATCAGGCTCTCTGCTCGGCAGGGAGCCTGCTTCCATTCCTCTCTCTGTCTGCCTCTCTGCCTACTTGTGATCTCTGTCTGTCTAATAAATAAATAAAATCTTTAGAAAAAAAAAAAAAAGAAAAGAAAATTCAAGAAAGTAACAAGGAGAGCATTAAACCAAGCACTGGGATCTTCTAAGCACAAAGCCCAGTGTGACCACAATAAAGAATAACAGTGGGTAGTATGGTGTCCGATAATACACTTTAAAAGAATTGTTTCAGGGCACCTGGGTGGCTCAGTGGGTTAAGCCTCTGCCTTCCGCTTGGGTCATGATCTCAGGGTCCTGGGATCAAGCCCCGCATTGGGCTCTCTGCTCCTCAAGCAAGGAGCCTGCTTCTCCATCTCTCTCTGCCTGCCTCTCTGCCTACTGATCTCTCTCTATCAAATAAATAAATAAAATCTTAAAAAAAAAAAAAGAATTGTTTTGGGGGTGCTTGGGTGGCTCAGTCATTGGACATCTGCCTTCAGCTCAGGTCATGATCCCAGGGTCCTGGGATCAAGCCCTGCATCAGCCTCTTTGCTTAGAGGGAGCCCTGCTTCTCCCTCTCTCTCTGCTTGTGTTCCCTCTCTTGCTGTGTCTCTCTCTGCCAGATAATGGCAAATAAACAAATAAAATCTTGGAAAAAAACTGTTTTGGAAAGAAGAAGGAAACGGGGGCTGGGGATTAGAATGAGAAGACAGAAGGGTGCTTATCCATGTCTAAGTACCCCCTGAAATACTCGTGGAAGGAAGAAGGGACTATACCAGAAGGAAAGAGGTTGTGCCAAGGATCAGTTAGCGAAGAAGATAAATATTCAAAGGACGCCTGGGTGATTCAGTCGGTTAACACTGCCTTCTGCTCAGGTCATGATCCCAGGGTCCTGGGATTAAGTCCGGCATGAGGCTTCTTGCTCAGCGGGAAGCCTGCTTCTCTCTCTGCCTCTGTCTGCATTTGCGCTCTCCCTCCCTCCCTTTCTGTCTCTCTCTGACAAATAAATAAATAAAATCTTAAAAAAATATATACATATATATATATATATGTATATATATATATATATATATATATATATATACAAGAGGAATTTGGGGATGAAAGGGGATCCACTGATGATACACCATGAAGTCCAGAGAGTATATTAAAAGGATTGGGGGGGGGGGAGAAAAAAGAAAAGAAAAAAAAATTGGGGCACTTGGGTGGCTCAGTGGGTTAAGCCTCTGCCTTCAGCTCAGGTCATGATCTCAGGGTCCTGGGATCGAGCCCCACACCAGGCTCTCTGCTCAGCAGAGAGCCTGCTTCCTCCTCTCTCTCTCTCTGCCTAGCTCTCTGCCACTTGTGATCTCTCTCTGTCAAATAAATAAATAAAATCTTAAAAAAAAAAAGGATTTGGAAACTTGGGGAACGATGGAAAACAGATGAAATTAGTGGTGCATGGAACATAGAATACCCCTATGATGATGGGTATGTGCGTGTATTTCTGAAGGTAAACAACCATAGCAGAATGTGCAAAGAGATTGAACCTTGAGTCCCTTAGAAGAAAGGTTGGTGTTATGGACTGAACCCCTCCCACCCCAAATCCATTTGTTGGTACCCTAATCCCCAGCGTCACAAGTGTGGACCCTGACCCTATAGACTAGTGTCTTTATAAGAGACACCATAGCTTGATCTCTTCCCTCTCCCTCACCCCAGCACACACATAAGGAAATTGCAAGACGGTGACCATCTGCAAGCCAGGAAGAAACCCAAACCTTCTCCAGAAAGCAAATCAGCAAGCACTTTGATGTTTGACCCCTGTCCTCCAGAACCACAAGAAAATAAATTCTATTGTTGAAGCCACCCAGCTTGTGCTATGTCGTCATGGCAACCTGAGCTAAGACAGTATCATTTGAAGTTAAAGACCACATTACTTACCAGGAACCCTGGGAAAATCATCAGCATTGAAGGTGAAGATAGTGCAGTGACCTGGGGTTGTGCTGGGCATGCCTCTTCAAATATGACTTTGGAAAGCAGTTTCTTGAGCTGCAATGGCTTTGGGAGCCCTACTTGAGATGTTTGTTGTCTCCCTCTGCTGGAGGTATCGGGTCATCTTGCACACACAGGGAAAAGAAGACTTCCAGCCTCACCCTGTTCACTCTTGATGGAAGGAGCTGCTTTCTTTACTGGCAGGCTGAAAACATGGGGCATCTGTTTATGCCTCTGGTTAGACATGCTCATGCAGCCATGGGACTAGGGAAAACCTGGGACGTCTCTTTCTGTTGCACAGAGTTGTGATGACAGCTGGCAACAATGTCAAACACAGGAAGGCCACTAGAGGGGCCAGACTGAACTTTCCTTTGATTTCTGTCCAGTCGTCCTGATAGTGCTTCTTGGGTCTAGCAGAAATAGCCCCATCACTTAGCTAGAGACAACATTATAGATATTGGAAGAGAGACTTGCTGACCCCTTGAGATTTCTACTTCTCCAGATTAAAATTCCCTAATCCTCTCAGGGAGACACCTCTGGAATAGCATCACGTATCCTTTACTTCTCACCAGAGACCTCGATCATCTAACCCAGCACCGCTCTGCAATAGATCCTCCTCCATCTATAGCCACATGGTAGCATCCTTCTGTCTACAGCTCTCCTGGGCTCTTACGGCCCTTGGAATGAGGCAGTGTCTTCTTGCTTTGGTCTTCTCTGAATCCTGCTTTCCTCTTTAGCCTCGATTCTGGACTTGACCCTGTCTGACCCATACAAAGCATACCATGCTCAGCCCTACTGCACCCTGTAAAAATAACCTTGAAACTTTTCTTTCCTTCTTATTCTTTTACTTCCAAGCCTTTGCCCATGTTGTTTTTTCTACCTACATCATATATATCTTTGTTCCCCCACATATACACACATATTGTATTTACTCTATCGGGTTATCTTTTATTTATCCTTCTGGTCTCAGTTGACTTTCAAGTAATATTCAAGTGCTTTTTCATGAGCAACATGTGACATCACATATATTGCAATTTCCCGCTTAACTGTCCATTGCCCCTAGTAGTCCATGAGCTCAGTAAAAGCAGCTTTCATATCTTTCTAGTGGGCCATTTAATGGTTCAAAAGACTTAATCCATACAGTGTTTGATACAGGTTAGGTGTTTAAGAAACAATTAGGGCAGGAAGGGAGGGATGATGGAACAATGGAAGAAAGGAAATTATTCAGAATTTTACAGTTTGTGCTAGACTAATGGGAAAAGCAATCCTGTGACCTATAAATCGCGCCAGATCACTGTGAATGGGCGATTGATGACAATGCCTATGTTTAGGGCTGTAATTGTTTGAATTGTCTAAAGTTCTGGGGTGGGGCCAGAAGCACCCCCCCCTTTTTTTTTTTAACATTGGATGCCTGTTTTTATTCTTTCTCTTTTCCTGACTTAAACATCAGTTAACACTGGGCCAGTCTAATCTCCTTAAGCTGGTATTCTCTGGCAGGAAGAAAAAAAAAATGTGGCTGCTGTTGTTTCGATGGTTTAAATTTAATAATTTGCATATTTTCATTATGCTAATGGAGTCTTATGGAGAAGGGCATGTTTAATAATATTTTTAATTCATTAAATGCATAATCATTTAAAACGACATAGCCAAAAACCTAGAGAGGGAGGCTATGAGGCATGAGGGTGAGCTGGGTTCACATCCAAGTCCCACCCCAAGACGGGGTTTCTGATCAAGTGACATGACCTTGCTGAGTCTCATTCCTAACCTCTGAATGTAGACAGTTCTACTTAACAGGGAGTATATATAAAATAATTAAGATTAATAAAGGCATGGGGCGCCTGGGTGGCTCAGTGGGTTAAGCCTCTGCCTTCAGCTCAGGTCATGATCCCAGGGTCCTGGGATCAAGCCCTGAATCTGGCTCTCTGCTCAGCAGGAAACCTGCTTCCTCCTCTCTCTCTGCCTGCCTCTCTGCCTACTTGTGATCTCTGTCTGTCAAATAAATAAATAAAATCTTAAAAAATAATAATAATAAAGGCACAACACTTAGACCATAAGAGACAACCAATAAAAGATACGATGATGTTGCTTAACATTAATTAAGTTTTTCCTCTATGTTACTCTGGCTACAGCCAGAAAATATTGCAGCATGGAATCAAATTATCTAATCCAGTCAGTATTTGGTGAACTTTATGGCAGAAATCTATGTGAAGGGGGCTCATCTTTCATATTCTTATCCTTCTTTATTATTGCTAGACTTATCTATCTATTGGGACCCAATTCAAATATGAGATCCCATAGATTCTTTTTTAATCACCTTATCCAAGAGCTTTTTATTTTCTGGTCTACCTTCTGATATACCTTTGAGTTTATACCTACGATTCTGACATTCTCTTATTGAGAATGATGTTTGCCTTTTCCAGACTACAAATTCTGGGCCACATGCACATTATTGGCATCTCAGAGTTGAAAATATTATTAAAATATCACTTAGCCTTGCTATTTGGAGAAAGGTCGGTTTTATTATTCTAATTTAATAAAGGAGGCAAACTGAGTTCCCACACAGTTAAGTCAATTTTTCAAAGCGGTGAGAGAAGAAGAAGGAAATGTTCTCTGCAGACTGACTATGTATGGAGCATTATGCCAATTACACACCCATTACAAGGAGAGCTAGCGTTTATTTAGCTCTTTGTGTGTCGTAGGTGTTCTACAGGATTTGCATTTAGGAAACTGTGTAGAATGTACAGGCCCATGATGGAGGTACGATATGCACATTTCTGTATAAGGGGCCTGAGGTACAGAGACATGGAAGAACCTTCCACGTGTCCTGCAGGTCAGAGCTGACATCCGGACCTCGGCTTTCCTGCTCTAGGGCCTACCCTTTGAACCACGGTTCTATACTGCTCATGGAAGTTTTAGATTATACAGTGACGTTACTGCAGAGGAAGATACTGAGAACAAGAAAAGTCCATCACTTTGTTCCAGGTCATACTATTGCAAATTGTCAGAGTCTAGATGTGGGCAAGGACCTTGAACTCCACATTCAGGACTTGTTCTAAAACACCACAGTTTACTCCACTTGTTCTAAATATACCACACTTTACTATCCTAATAGCACTCTCTTTTCACTTACTGATGCTGATCTCTCCCAACTGTGTTGTCAGCAAGGTAAGAAAACCCTAGATTTACACAAATTGAGTGCTTCGGGATTTCTTTATTGAGCCAACCAGTCAGCAAATACAGAGCCCTGCCTATGCACCAGGTACTACTCTAGGCACCAGTGAAATGCTAAACCAAATAGACACCTTTCTGCCTCTTCTGTATGGATTTGTATCCTTGAACAACTCCTTGAATTCAAGTTCCTCAGCTGTACCTTTGGGTACAGTGATGGTCCCGTGTCTAATGGAAACAAGATAAATATATGATGTTAATTTGATAATAGTTTGAACATTATAGGTGTTCTGAGAAAGGGTGGGCCATATCTGGCTTGAGAAACCAGGGAGGGCTTCACTCAGTGTGGCATAGCCCTTGGAAGAAGATTTCAGATAGGCAGGACAGAAGTGGGGAGGGGTTGTTTTCCAAGAATGAAACAAAATGAAATAATAGTTCTGTGACTTTGTGCTTATAAAACAATTTTTCCCTGATCTACTCAAAAAAGAACATAGTAGGGGCGCCTGGGTGGCTCCATGGATTAAGCATCTGACTCTTGATTTCAGCTCAGGTCATGATCTTGGGGTCAGGAGATAGAGCCCCACGTGGGGTTCCATGCTCAGCATGGAGTCTGCTTGAGATTCTCGCTCTCCTTCTCTCTCTGCTCCTCCCCCATCCTACTTGTGCATGCTCTCTCTAAATAAATAAATAAATAATCTTAAAACAAACAAACAAAAATCTAACTGATGGCTTGGCAAGCATCTGAGACTACGGCAACCCTGGGGTGGGGTGCAGGTGTCTTGACTCTTAGACTTAAAAGTTCACACATTAATCTTACGATGGTGACAAGTGACAGGTAATTTAGAGAGAACTGTCTGGGAGAAAGTTGATGTAGGACCTGCACAAATTAAGAAATCCCCCCCCCCCCAAGTACACATGTCTCTCCTCTCGAAAGGGATGTGCATTTTCTTAGGTCCTCATGTCCCTTTTGCAAAGTTGCTTGTGGCCACCCTGCTTTCGTTGTCAGATGACTTAGTTCCAGTTGAGCTCCTCCGCTTAAGCTGTTAAACAAACGAAAAGCAGAATTGTCACTTTTAAATAGAGTCCGCACATAATCACATTTTGAAATGGTCCTCCTCTGGCTGAGGAGAAGTTGTGTGCATTATAATATTGAATTTTAAATAATATATTACACAAAATAGCTTCCAATTTGATTTGGGGGGATATATTTTCATGAATTATTGAATATCTGATTATTGTAGAAAGCTTTAGCCATTATGCACTGAAACTGTCATTCGCTCAGCTCTGTGATATATGAGCTTGGTTATCAATATTTAAAGTTACAGTGAGCTCAGTGTGAAGCAGCTGAAAGCTGAGACACGGATTAATCGGTAGTGACAGAGGCAGAACTTTATCCACACCCCCAACAGGATGGGAAGGAAGATGCTCTGGGAAGATTTTCTAGCCAGTCTTCTGCAAAGCATTTCAAGGATCACCGCATCTCACAGACTCCCACTCAGTAGAGAGTGGTTCTTACTTATCAATGAGGATTCAGTATAAAGAAAAATCTGCATATATTTTAGCTTTTCTTCATCTTCAGGAAACTTAACATTTTTGTGTCAGATAATAGTTCCTTGCAACTCAGCTGAATGATGGTGTGTGAAATATCCTTTAGCTTGGTTCATTTGTTTTTGTAAGTATAATGTGTTCCCTTCAAGGCTGTTGCTTGCTTTCTTCACTGTTGTATTCCATAACTACCTAAGTATTCTGTATAGAATGGGTGCTTAGTACATGTTTTAGTATATTTTATTGACTCTATGAATGAATGAATGAATGGAAATTTAGTGGTTGGTGATGACTATACACCTCTGCATAGAATAGAACACTGTTCTTTTGCATAATTCAAAAGACATCTTTTATTGTATGCCTGTGCAAGGACATAGTGTACCACGAGTATGTTTCCTCCCTAATTTAAGATAATTAAATAAATACTAGCCTTCCTGACATGCATCCTGGAGTGCAGCAGACACTGTTCTTACCCTCGTGAAGGAGTTGTCACTTTCTTAGAGAACAGAGAGGAAGAACAATTATTCAGGAAGCATGTAATCCAAAATAACACAGGATGCTTTGAAAAGTGTAAAGGAAAAAGTGTATCTCCTTATGGAAAAGATCTTCCTGGAGGAGTAATGCCAATCATGATACCTGGAAAGGTTAAGAGTCAGCCAGATAAAACAGAACGGGAACAAGGAAGAGAATCAAGAATGCACTAGGTCCAGGGAAAGCATTTCGATGAATGCATAGCTGGAAGTGATTGACCTTGGGCATGTTTGAGGAGCCCAAAACATTACAATAGGTGAGAAGTAGAGCGACTTCTCTCTCTCCTGTATTGATGGAACTAGTATCTTACTTTGCACCCAGATTGCCTCTGAGTCTCAAATGAAAGCAGATGGTAAAGGCAAGGAAAGATTTTTGTCATTTAGAATTTCATGAGACCCTTGTTCTTTTTCTCTCTCTTCCAGATACACAGATACTCATACACATATTTTCAGGGACCAGGAGTCTGTTCATTTGAACATCAAGTTCACTCTTCTTACTTGAAGCCCTGAGTTCTAAAACAAGACGTTTTCCCCCTGGATACCTATTATAATGGTTTATTTGACCAAAAAAAAAATCAGTATATTGCAAGGCATATATGTATAGTATCTCCTTTGTAACAAATTTTCATTTTCTAACCAATCTATTGTTTCCTAAACACATACACATAGGTTTATGTATGTGTGGATATATGTAGGTATTCTTGATCTGTGCACAAAACCCAGGAATTCTTCATCACATGGCCTGTTTTCCATTATCTGACTTTTTTCCCCTTCATGCCTTGACATCAGGGAAGCTAAGATATATACCTTGTTCTCAAGGATACAATTTTCTCCCTTCCTACATAATTTTTGCGTGTTTGCTTTTCATTCTTTAATGAACTTTAGATGCATGGATAGTTTAAAAAGTGTCTTTGACCTCACTTCTTCTCCTTTAAGCCAGCTTTCTCTCACTTTAAACTCTCTCATGCTTTTAAATAATGTGTGCTATATATTTATTTCTCCATGCAGGTATCTGTTGTCCTCAGAGACCTTTGAAGCATCTTGTACTGGAAAATTCTTTTTTTTTTACTTAATTGATATTTATGCCAATATCTAATTGATATTTCATTGTTTGGGTTTAGTATTCTAGTTTAGAGACCTCTTCTCTTGAGATATTTGAAAGTGTTTGTTCTTTGCTCTACAGTAAGAAGCCTAACACCAATCTCCTTATTGATTTTTAAAATGTAATTCCCTTTGATTTCCTCTCCCACCCAGGAAGCACTGAAGATCTTAAATGCTAGGAATTCCAAAATTTTATCCTGATATTCCAGGATATGGAGCTTTAAAATGTGTCATTTTGGATAATTGTTTGACTCTTTTGGTCTGGATACAAATAGCCTTTATTTCTGGAAGTTGTTCTGGAATTATGTCTTTGTAATTCCATTATCAACGGAACTTTATGTTCCCTGTTCTCTCCTTCTGACCCTTCACAGTCAGACTTCAGTCATCCTACACTGAGCCTCTGATTTTCTTCTTTTTCATCTCTAGTTGGTATTTTTTTTCCTTTTGGTTCTCTCTCAGTTTTATAATTCTTTTAGATTTCCTCAAATTCATCTTCCACTTCTGCTAATATTTTTTATTCCTTTAGGAATAGGAGCTATTTCTTTAATTTTCAAAACCTCTTTGTACTGTTAGAAGACAAGATTCAACTGAGTCAATTTGAATATCTAATTAGCTTTGTTCAATGATTCATGGATCAAGCAGCATCCCATATGGCAGACAGACAGGAGCTCTGAGGAGCTATACAGAAGGAAGGCTTTTACAGGCAGGGAGAATGAACTTTCTAAGAGTTGGTTGTTCCAGGCAAGGTCACCTTCCTTTGGGCAAAGGGTTAGGCTCTATTAAGCAGATTACTTCACTGGTTTTGACCAGGTAACTCTACAGTAACAGTTACAGATCACGTTCCTAGGAGAGACTGAAACTGTAATTATATTAGATATTAAGTCTTGGTTTGTTGACAGGAGGATCAGCACAAGTAACTCCATTTTAGGCCTTTTCTTTTTTCTTTTTTTCTTTTTTTAAACAATTCCCCCTTTTTGATCAGACTCTCACCTTCACTAAGAGCTATGATCAAATTTTAAGGCAGTAATGCCACTCCCCGCTATTGCTGTGCAGCTTCTATTGGTGCTCTGTGGGATATGCACAGGTCGTGATTTTTTTTTTTCCCCTGAATATCTATGGTATTCTCAGGTCACGGCTTCAGGCTCACAATTTTTTATTTGGTCATTTATTCATTTCCTGATGTTCAGTCTTAGGGAGATCATTGACTTACTTGGTGGTTAGTGGCTCCAACCATGCATTTCAGGCTTTTGAGAGGATGCAGCACGCTAGGAAGAGTAGTCTATTATTATAAGCTGAATAATTCCCAATGTCTGGAGTGCAATTTGGAGCCATGGTACCCAAGAACCAAACCAAACCAATCATTCAGTAAGTCCAGAGAAGACCCTATTGAAGAATTCAACTTCGTAAGCCTAGTGGCCATTAGTGACCCTGTGTAGCTTGAGTTTCAACTTCCCCAGAAGTATTAATGCAGGTACAGCAGGTGGTATTGCCCATAGCACAGAAACTTCCTTGCTCAGCTAAAAGATAATTAAGGGCTATCCTGCTGTCAAGAACAACTTTGGCCAGAGCATCTAAGGATGTCTTTGGGGCAGCTATTGTTTTAGCAGCAGATCCTTTCGATACTTTTAAGAGTTAAGGAAAAGTTGCTGATCATAGCCTCATTCACATTTACTTCTAACCAAGGAAATAGGACCCTGCCAAAGAAGTGAATCCTGAATCATGAAAGACTCCTGGTAAGTTCGTTCTTTCTTTCTTTCTTTCTTTCTTTCTTTCTTTTTTTTTTTTAAGATTTTATTTATTTATTGACACAGAGAGACACAGCGAGAGAGGGAACACAAGCAGGGGTAGTGGGAAAGGGAGAAGCAGGCTTCCTGCTGAGCAGGGAGCCAAATGCAGGCTCGATCCCAGGAACCTGGGATCATGACCTGAGCCAAAGGCAGACACTCAACGACTGAGCCACCCAGGTGCCCCTGGTAGGTCCTTTCTAATTAAGCAATGTAAATTCAAACAAGTTGACAGATGTCTTATCTTACTTAGATGATTAACTCTCCAAGAGCCTGCCATCCAATCATTTTTTGTCATCTATCTAGCACATGGAAAAGGGTGGAGGGCTTCTTCCAGGGTGGTGTAAAATCCTTTAAAAGGTGGTTTCCTCTTCGGATGGGGGCCCGTGTCCCTGCTTAACTGCGTTCCAGCTATCTGACACAATCATCCCTACTTTTTTCCAAAGATAGAGTAAAATTAATTTGTTTGCATTAAACTTGGCCTGCTTATTTATATAAACACAGTAAGAATAGTGACTGACCTTATAAACTCTGGTCCTATCTGAGTCTATGCAGGTTTCTCTTAAATATGACATTCCAGTCAAAGTCTTGGCAATACAATGTTTCTAGTTGTCTCCTGTTAGTGGGAAAACAGATTCTTACTGAACTTATGTAAATAACTGACTATATTGCCATGAAAAGAATACTCAAGGATTTCCAAATTTTGGAGGCATCACATGGAAAAAAAAATATATATATTTCATCTTGATTTATGAAGGTATGCTTTATCAAATTATGCTAAGTCATAGATAGCTTAAGAAAAGGTTTCCTTAAATCTGGAAAAACAAAACATTGAAGAACCAGCAATGTTTTAAACAAAAAGGCCATAGGAATTGTGATCTTCCTCCTTCAGTCCAGTGTAATTAACACTTGTTCTACTTGAATCCAGTTTTTCCATTAGTTCTGGAAATTCTTACCCAGTTCAGTTTTATGATCTTAAAGTTATTAGAAAACTGTACTTGTCAAAGTCCTTTGTATGAGTCTCCTTGAAGGGGACACACTTTTGCAGAACACTTTTACTCAGAAAAAGCTTCTGAGTAAAACAGTAATTATCTGTAAGTAACAAAAAAAAACTTTTAAGGGGTGCCTGGGTGGCTCAGTGGGTTAAGTCTCTGCCTTCAGCTCAGGTCATGATCCCAGGGTCCTGGGATCAAGCCCCACATCAGGTTCCCTGCTCAGCAGAGAGCCTGCTTCTTCCTTCCTCACTCCCCCTGCTTGTGTTCCTTCTCTTGCTCTCTCTCTCTCTGTGTCAAATAAATAAATAAAAGCTTTTAAAAAAGCTTCTAAAATGCCTGTTATTAAAGATCTTATGAGAATTTATTATAGTGGAATTAACAAGGAGATTTGGTTATTCCTAAGACACACATTTTAAAATGATAACTGGAATTATGATGATAACATTATACCAGGATATATCAGACTCCAGGAATTTCATACAATTTCTGAAATACTTATAACATATACTATACAAAGGCAACATGAAGAAAGCTTACTATTACTTATTATTTGACAATGGTTCCCTGATAAATTAGCACATCAAATATGACTAATTAGATTAACATCTTTTTTTTTTTTTTAAATAAGGGGAGAAAACACATCTTTTGAGATGTTCCAGAGAACTTCTAGAAAATTCTGAAGTTTATTCAAGGTCAATAAGACTTCATTTCAAATTTAATTTTTGCACATTTGTCAAAAATATCAAAAAGTTTAAAAATACTTGGTCATATAGGATCATAGGTCACTATTAAACAACGCTTATCCATTTAACTGTGGTTGCAGTTAAAGAATTTGCAGGGAAATACAGAAAGTTAAATAGTTGTAGAAAAAGCCTTAGATGTGGTACATAATGAATTCTGGAACACTGAAAAGAAAAAAAAAAAATCCCTCCCCCCAAAAAGAAAAAGCCTTAGTTTTTGGTTTTTTGTTTGTTTGTTTTTATAGAAAAGACTCAGTTTTCTTAAATAATCAAAGAGTTGATGATAAAGATAACATGAAGCACAGTAAGTAATTTTGGTAAGACCCAGAATCTGTGCTTTCTTGACAGAGTACTTAAAAGGTAAATAAATTTTCACAATCTGTTACAAAAGCAAACCAAAAGTCCAAGAAAATATTCTTTTAACAGAAAGAAAAACTCTTCTAATTTCACACCATTGTACTTTTTAAAAAAAGATTTATTTATTTATTTTAGAGAGTCAGAGAGAGAGTGTTGGAGGAGGGGATGTGGGTGGGGAGAGGGAGAGGGAGTCTAAAGCAGACTCTGCTGAGAAACATGGAGCTTGATCTCACAACCCTGAGATCAGGACCTGAGCAGAAGCCAAGAGTCGGATGTTTGGTTGACCATGATACCCAGGAGCCCCCACACCAGTGTACTTTTGATAATAAATCTCATCTTTTTGTTTGTTTGTTTTTAAGTTAAATAAACCTTAACCATGCATAAAATTCCTTTCCCAACATTCCTTTTCCACAAACCTATAGTTTTGTCTTGTTTTTTCTCTTTCCCATTCTGAAATAGCCAGTTAAGATAAATAGCCATTAAGATAAAATTACTTTTTTTCCTTAACAAAAATGCATCTCTATTCCTCATACTTTATTTTACTGAAGGTACACATATCCTACTTTCCTTGCATATCGAAGTGTTTTCTTTAATATTTTAGTAACTTTAATTATATGTATTAGAATTTTGAAACTTGAAAACCTTAATTTTTAGGAAAATAAGTAAACAATTGCAAATTGTCTTACATTAGCCTTTTATGGCTTGACAAATTTATAGTTTTTATTATTTCTAGAAATATGTTTCTCATAGAAAATTTTCCAGTGTGGCAAAAAAACATGCTTACTATAGACCCAAATATCTTTATTTTCTCTGTAAGAAGCCCAAAGTGGATAAGCCCATGTCCAGTAATTAGTGTTTCTGTATTTTATCTTATTTGGAAATGGTCAAGATAATCAATTGCTATCCATTATTTAACTTTTCAAAATTTTAAGGTTTCAGGTTTCCAAAAAGATTTAGGGAAACTATGTAAAAAGTTTACCTAAAAAGCTTTTATCCTAAGTGATAAAGGATAGTTGGAAGCAAAGCAGACAGGGACAAGGGGCTCCCATGCTAGGAAGAAAATACCCTTTAAAGGATTTTACCTCATCCTGGATGGAGTCCTCTACTCTTTCCCACGTGATAGATAAATGACAAAAACCTGAATGGATGACAGGATTGTGGAGGGCTAATAAGATTAAAATGACCTGCCAACCAGCCCATAAAACCCCTCAGCCTTAGAACCTCCAGAGGCAAACTTCTTGAGTCCCTTCCCTCTTTCAGAGTTTTGTACCATCATTCAATAGACCTTGCTTTGTTGCCCACCACTCTGCCTCATCTACCTCTTCATTCTTCAAAGTGGTGTGACTGAAAGGTCCCCCAATAATGGGTCTGTGATTAAAGGAGCAAGACTGATACAAAGCGAAGGTCAAGCAAAGCTTTATTTCCCGCCAAGCATCGAGAATCAAACCGACCGTCAAACAGACTGGTCGGGACCGCCTCTTACAGAGAAGGCGACCACTCTCTGCCTCACAGACGAACTTTTATAGAGCAAAGGCCATGGGTTGGGCCTGGCCACACACAGGCGGCCAATGATATTGTAACACACAGAGAAAGCTACACAGTCATCCTAGGTCACACACGGGTGGCCAATTGAATTACAATTTACCCTATAGTAGCTATTTGAGCTAGCCTATCACCTTGGTCAGAATTGGCACCCAAAAGGTGGGGCCCACACTCCTTGATAGCTAGGGAGACAGTATGTGCGCTTTACTGATTGGACGTCTCCACCTGACCTGACTCATCCCTGCATTCGGGCTGTTATCTCCACCTAACCTGACCCACCCTTGTATTTGGGCTTTGTTACCTGGGACTGGTTTCCCAGACTTGCTTTTAAGTAAGTTCCCCTGGGGGGGCAGGGTCAATGTAAGTTTTACGGCATAACAACAAAATGGCTCTTCAACTGAGGTGGGGCCACTCTGGCTAAATAGGCCCTTACATTACCAAAAAACATGGGCACCAGAGGAAAAAAAAATCATAAACTATTCACATCTATTTAATTCACTTGTTCTTAACAATTATGTGGATGTTACTTAAGAAAATTTCATCATACCAAGTTTGTATTGTTGTTGGAAAATTTTGTTGCAGATAATGAACTCATTTGACTAATAAGCCCAGGTAGAATAAAAGCTTTATGTCTGTATTATATTCAATGTTGATAATGTTATAAAAACATGTCTGTTTTTGGGCACCTGGGTGGCTCAGTTGGTTAAGCATCTGCCTTTGGGTCAGGTCATGATCTCAGGGTCTTGGGGTCAAGCCTCATGATGGGCTCCCTGCCCAGTGGGGAATCTGCTTCTCCCTTTGCTCCTCTCCCCACTCTCTCTCTCAAATAATAAAATGTTTAAGAAAGGAAAGAAAGAAAGAAAGAAAGAAAGAAAGAAAGATGCCCATTTAAATTAAACCAAAAAAACTAGCTTTAATACCAAATGTTTTCTCAGGTCATGTGAACCCAGAAGATACTTGGGTTAGTTTCTATTACATTTCTGAGAATTTTAGGAGTCCTTAATTCATAATAACACTTAATTTTCATTAAGCCCATTAAATAGAGCTCTTTTACAAATAATCTTTAATTTCTTTTTTTAAGATTTTATTTATTTGACAGAGAGAGAGATCACAAGCAGGCAGAGAGACATCTCTCTAGATGGGGGGGAAACAGGCTCTCCACTGAGCAGAGAGCCTGACATGGGGCTCCATCCAGGACCCTGAGACCAGGACTCAAGCTGAAGGCAGAGGCTTAATCCACTGAGTCACCCAGGTGCCCCTACAAATAATCTTTGTGATACCATCTGGAGATGGATGGGTGGGTAGATATATAGATAGATACATGCATACATACACATACACACATAAATAGGCTAATGCAAACAGAGACTTTATAGTTTCCACTTAAAAGTTAATGCCATGAGTCAGGTATGATTTACAAAACTCACTAGTTATAACAGAGATAGATCCAAATTACGTTTCTGGCAGATGGAATAAGTTGAGGTTACCTTCTCAGATGGCTAAAGCCTTTTACTAGTATTTGTGAAGAAAATGGTTAAAAGAGTTTTAATTTACCTAAGTTTTAAGTAACATTTTCTCCTTTTGTTCTTCTTCTGATAAGAGTTACCTCCCTGAAGTTTGCATTTCAAAGAGATGGCCTGGATAAGTGTTCCTGGAGGGATCAAGTAGAACATTTACATCTCAAAGGCAGAGGGAAAGAGTGCAAGTTCTTCTAAGAAGAACTTTTGTGTCCTAAGGCCAGATTTTTTACAATGCCTCCAAGCCTTTTAAGATCAATAGGTTCTATTAGTTGCTTATCAAAGGGCTGACACCCCCATCCACCTATGTTGGAAGGGTTTTCTTGCCTCCAAGTTACATTTAGCTTCAGAAAGAAGGCCAAAAACATATTTTTATCAGGCTCTGAATATCAGCTTCCAAATTGGCCAAATTTCTGATCACAGAGTTATTAAATCCTTTAAGATATCTTGTCAGGTTGCAATTGGGACAAATGGTTAAATGCTCCTGGCAGTATTAGACTAACAACCCCGAGGACCCCCCGTGAAGTTTCCTCAAAGAGTGCAAAGGATACTGTCTTCACAAGATCCGGAGTCACTCCCAAAGTTAGTCAGAAGAAAGAGCCAATGACTGGCCTATCCTAAGCAGGCAGGAAACCCGTCCAGGATCTTAGTGAGACAGGGGAACTGAAGGGATCCCAGGAGAGAAAAGGTTGTTGTTGTTGTTGTTAACCTTGACTTCTTTTTCTGCTCCTATTCTTGCTTGGACTTATACCCCCATCCCACTCTACACAGCCATATAATGCAAATAATACATGTCCTCCTTATAAGGAACAAGGAGTTAATGATTTCTCTAGAATGGGTAACATCTAAGGAAGGACTAGGTGAGAATGATGGGATGAAGTCTTCATATCTCAAAGCCAAGGCCCCCTGACTCCAAGGAATACTACCTGAGCCCTACTTTTGGTTCTTACTGGTTCCTGAATGCCTGAAAAGACATATACACCAGACCATCATCCTCAGTAACAAACCCCAGACCCTGAACAAAGAGAGACTCCCTCTTTTCCTTTCCACATCTCTGGACACTCCATCTGAATCCCTATAGATCTTCTATAAACTCTTGCTTCCACCTCCTGCGGGCTCACATTTGATTTTCATCATCGGCAAACTCAGGGACCCTCTTGGCTAATCCTATAGGACCCTTCTTCCCCATGGGTCCCTGCACCTGGCCTGCCTGCCTCACCTGGACAGAAAAGGAGCCACTATGCTCCAGAGATCCAAGAACCAAGTCTGGAAATAATTTTCACCCTTAACCCAGCTTTTGGCAGTTTGCCGAGGATCCTCTCTGCAGGCTCTGGTATCTAAAAAATTTTGGCAAGATTTTCCCTTAATCTTAGTTTTCCTTGTTGTTTAAGGGAAGATCATAGTGATTAACCAGGAAATTGCTAAGTCCTCTCAACCACAGGATTGGTGGAAGATAGGAGCCCATCTTTGAGAGTAGATATGGGGGTATCTGTAAGGACACTAACTTGAAAGACTTTTGTTTACAGTCATGTAAACTCTCGAGAGTGAAAAGACAATTCAGACATATTACCAGAGTGGATACTCAAATAAAGGAGGACAAAGGGGGAGCAATAGGGGATTTGATAATCTCACTCTTTTGTGTTAGGTATCTTTTATGTCTTTCTCACTAGCCTTTTATGTCAGATCTTTCCATGAAGTTATTTTGACATTTTTGAAGCCTTTTGGAGGCTTCATGTGCTTAAAATTAGAATCCCATTCTACTTACTTGCTTTGGGAGTCCTTGCTTTTACTTTTACTTATGTACTTATTCATTCATTCATTCATTCATTTAGACAGCTTGAGCATGCAAGTGGAGGTTGGGGTTGAGGGGAGGGAGAAAGCTCCATCCCTAGCTTGGAGCCTGATGTGGGCATCGATCTCATGACCCCATGATCATGACTCCAGCCGATTAAGCAACCCAGGTGCCCCAGGAGCCCTTGCTTTCAGATGATCTTGATTAATAGGAATGCTTCACACAGAGGCCACTGTTATTCTGAGTAGCTTTTAGTAAGATTTCACTGAGTTTGGAAATACCTGTAGATTCTGGTAATGGAAAAAGTCATGCTTACCTGTTTAAATGATTCCATTTCTTTTAACTAAGCATTTTTGGGTCTTTTAGAGCCTGAGGGATTGTGTGGTAAGGGATTCTGTGGTGTTTTAGTATACCTTGTTGCACAGAAATTTTCTTGAGTTTGTCAGGGACCCCATATTCATCTACTCCATTCCATGACCAATTTATCCCAACATGGGAATCCTTGGGTTAGGTGGTAAGCATTCTAATAGCTTTTAAATGCTCAACCTGCACCCACCAGTTTTGTGGGTGCTTCTGAGATTTCTCCTTAGCAATAGTCTTTTATCTACACAAAATAAGACATACATGCATGTTAGTGTATCAACAATACCCAAGAGATGTTATAGCTTCCTGGCCAAGAGGAGGCCCTTGTGTGTACCACCACCAGTTCCCACCATGGAAACTTGCACTGGAGAAAAGGTTGAACCAACAGACCTCAACAAATAGAGACTTCAGGCTTCAGGCTCCACACAAGAGCTATAAACTGTCATTAACAGTTCCTATGTGTATCCTGGGACAGAATCAAGGGCTGGGTGTTTCTACTAATTAAACAAGAATGGTGGTCTGAAATAAGCACTAGGGGCTTGGGCTCTGGGCAGAACTGTTTGACAGCCAGAGCTCACTTGCCCTGAATTGGAAAGCCAGTTAGATTCAGAGCTCATCCCAAAAAGAACAGAACTCAGAATTGAGAGGAAGTTACCCCCGGAAATGGTGAGAAAGACTGTGAACTCGGAACGATGCTTGGGCAGCACACCTTTGTTTCTTGTTGTCCCAGAAGCTGCCTGAAGTCTCCTTTGGTCCCACCATTGCCATCAAATCTGTTAAAAAACAAAACTAAACCAACTCAATTTAAGGCTTTAATTGGCTTTTTCAATGATTCATGAATGAAGCAGCAACCCATCTGGCAAAGAGAAGGGAGCTCTCTACAAAATGGAAGGCTTTTATAGGCAGAAGTGGGAGGGAAAAGTAAGTTTCTAACAAAGAGTGGATTATTTCAAGCAAGTTTACCTTTCTTTGGGGAAAGGACTGGGGTCTATTATGCAAATTACCTCACTAGTGCTGACAAGGTAATTTATTCCAACTGACTGGTTAAAGATCACATTCCTGGAAGAGGCTAGATCTGCAATTAGATTAGACATTAGGTCTTATTTGCTGACATGGAACACAGCATAAGTGACTCCATTTGAAGCCCTTTCCTCCTTCCCTCCCTTTCTTCCTTCCTACCTTCCTTCCTTCCCTCCTACAATTGTTTTCTGATTTTTCTTGAATATTTTCTCTTAGCTATCTAATAATATTGGTTACTGTCATTGTTTCATTGTGCTTTGAAAATGCTGTTTTTCTCCAATTCCTTTTGTTTGTTTTTGACACCTACAGAATGAAGGATCTTCTTAAATTTCTGGTAGTCCCTAGGTATTATTCATATTTAAATGAATCATTTAAATACACCCATTTTTTTTCCTAGTGTGTTTCTCATAGGGTAATTGATCAAAACTTGGAGAGCTTGGCACTGACTATCCTGATTTTTAAGTTGAATCTTCATAGGAATCCTTCAGGTTCCATTTTGGGGGGGGTGTATCTGAGTTAAGTTGGAGAAAAGAGGCAGTAAGGGTCTTGTGATGAATTAGGCAGATTTCCACTCAATCCCGTTCTTTTCACCTCTGTTTTCTACTGCTTCAGATCTCACAGGGTCCTGTGGTTCTCTGGTTCAGTTTAATAATTAAACGTATCTTCCATTTCAAGAGGTGGGGGGTGGTCATAGTTCCCTGGCTCTGTGTGTTAAGAGGGAGAATTTGGGAACAGTTTCTTTATTCATACTTTCATCCAATACTTCATATTGTAGGCCAGGCCTTGCTGCTGCCTTCTGAATAACTGGGCATTTCTAATTTCTAATTCTTTTCCCTGTTCCTCAGTCTGGATTCACCTCACTTGTTCCCTATTGGCACCATCCTCTCTGCAGGCTCTCAGATTTCACCTTCCTCTGCTTTCAAATGATAACAATAAAAAGTTAAATACTATTTATCCAGCATTAAAGCTATGAAAAAATGCATATTCCCTCTGGGTTTATTACTTTTCTTTTTAAAAATCCCTTTACTGAGAGATTTAAAGAGAAAACAGAGATACATGCATTTATCCAATCTGCATTTTTTTTTTAAACAGATGTCTCTTGGACCATTTTTCCACAGTGTTATTGAGATCTGAAAATAACAATCAAAGCATGGGATTTAGCAAAGGCATAGATAGATTCCTGTTTTCCTACTCCCTCATTTACAGAAGATAAAAGAGAAGTTCCAAAAAGTCAGTGTGATACAACAGTAGCAAAGTGTCTAATTTTGGCAAAAAATAGCAAAGTGTCAGAACTAGGATTTGAGTTCTGAGTTTTTACCAACGCCTTTTTTTGCGTGTGAAATTTTGTTGGTTCCCTATGATACATTACTAAGTTTCTGCTTTGTTAGAGTTAATATGTCTGTGATTTTCTTAATCATCAAAATTATCCCAGAGTTTGTAATAATAGATCTAGACCGCTGAACAGACATTTGCAGGTCTGTTTGAAAAAAAAAAATCTTTGAAGTGTCCTCATTCATTTAAATACAAGGTTTTGGCATCCTGGGCCCTTGTCATAGATGTTCTATAGAAGTTTTTAAATATATTTCTATGATATTTAATAAAAAAATCTCTGATTTTTTGAAACATTACAAAATATCTATTATATTTTATTTGAAGTGAAAAACCAATTTTGCTCTTTGCACATACAATTCATTTTGAGTAAGACTGTAAATGTTTAAGAAACACTCCAAACAATTTTTCACATTGTATGTAACAAATTTCCTCCATTGTGCCCCACATTTTATCTTTTACCTATTAGTTAGGAATTCATTTTTCAAAATTGTTTTTAGTTATTGGTCATCTGTATTCAGATTCCATATTATTCATTTTTAGTTCCTTAGAATTGTTTTTAGGATCTGAAAAATACAAATTTTCTTTTCTGCCACTTAGTTGGTAAATTTTCAATTTTTTAAAATATAAGTTCTATTTATAGAAAAGGAACATGTGTTCTCTATGAAGGGATGGAGATTATATATATATATACACACACATATGTTTGTATGTGTATATATATACATATATATATATATATTCACATTTTAAAAAATAAACAAGCTACTTGTGTGGTTTTCAGCTATTCTCCCATGCTATGAATCTGAGGAGATTGACATTCCTCTTAATAGTGGGGCTGTGACTGTCGCCATATCAACATTTTAGACATGACATTGAGGACAAAGAGGAGGAACAAGCTATAAGAATTGGACTGAGGCAAAAGGCTATTTAATTTGAGAAATAATCTATTTTGAAGATTGTAGTCTATCTCTCCACCCCTTAAGAACAAATTCTCTAAGTTTTATGGTTTTTTTTTCTACTTATATAACTGGCACACAGTTATAAATAATGATCTGAATCTGATAACTCTAATTACATTTCTTACATTTGCCATATATTCTGAGCAGTTTTGCTTTATGATATTATGATTTTTTTCATGTTTCTGAGATTATCAATAGTACATAATCATCACCAAGTATCCTTGTTACCATAGTTCACTGGCCATCTTTATATCATATTTTAATCAATTGCAAGTATTTTTTTTCACGACCCTCACTATCATTATAGATAGAGTTTATTTGACTATAGGTTTATTGTATTTATTTACATGACTTTGAATCAGATGAATTCCTGATAGTATTTATTGAGTTTTCTATTCAGACCAATCATACCTATTATATCTTTGATGATAAGCTTAAGATAGCTTTGTAGATGATTGTAACAATGTTCTACATATTCTGTATGTAAGGAAATCCATTATAGTACTATTTATAATAGTAAAAAATTGAAATCTCTAAAAATCCACTTAGGAGGGGAATGGTTAAAGAAATTGTCATGAACTTGTATGGATTATTATGTAGAGGCCATGGAATATTATACAACAAAAAAGAGAATGTATAGCTCAATTTGAGCAAAAACTGGAAGGTTAAACAAAGTAAACTGTGAAGAAAAACAAACCCTTCAAATTATATTTGTGTATACACACTGGAAGACTTAAGAGCTATGTATTGAATTCTTTTTTTTTTTAATTTCTTTTTTTTTCTTTAGCAAACATTTTCAATATTGAAGTAGTCAGAAAATTTATTGGAAGCAAAGAAAGATAGAGTCAGTGTTCAAGGAAAAGTTCTAACTTTTATTGTCTAACGTGTTATTGCTTGAGGTTTTCCCATAATTACATTTTTATATACTACTTAGGAAGTAAGAAACAGGAAAGGCAGAAAGGAGGGAAAGAAGGAGGCAGGGGAGAAAGAATCTACTCTTTTTTTTTTTCCCCTTTAAAGATTTATTTATTTATTTCTGAGGCGGGGTGTGGGGGGAGGGCACTGATGCAGAGGGAGAGAATCTCAAGCACACCCTGAGATCATGACCTGAGCCAAAATCAAGAGTTATATGCTTAACTGACTGAGCCACCCAGGCTCCCCCACTCTTAATATAATAAAGAGAGTCACTTTGAAACCAAATGTCATAAACCCAATTAGAATCAATGAAGAAAGTCCACTGACATCTCCTTTAATTTTATAAATAAAATATGTTCACGAATATTATTGCCACTTTTAATTTTATACCTTCTCACAAATTCCTTTACATAGAAAGCTTAAAGGGGAAATAGGTATTGTATAGGTAGGTAGATTAGTAGACAGTTGGATGAATGGATGGATAGATGGATGGACAGTTAGATAGGAAAATACAAATCTGCTTTTAAAAAAGCAATTGGGGGGGTGGGGTAATGGACATTGGAGAGGGTATGTGCTATGGTTAGTGCTGTGAAGTGTGTAAACCTGGCGATTCACAGACATGTGCCTCTGGGGATAAAAATATGTTTATAAAAAATAAAAATTAAAAAAAATAAAAATAAAAATAAAAAAGCAATTGGGGGTCACCGGGGTGGGTTAAAGCCTCTGCCTTCGGCTCAGGTCATGATCTCAAGGTCCTGAGATCATCCCTGCATTGGGCTTTCTGCTCAGCAGGGGAGCCTCCTTCCTCCTCTCTTTCTCTGCTTGTCTTGCTGCTTAGTTATGATCTCTGTCAAATAAATAAATAAAATCTTAAAAAAAAAAAAAAAGCAGCAATTTGAAGGGGTGCCTGGGTGGCTCAGTGGTTTAAGCCTCTGCCTTTGGCTCAGGTCATGATCTCAGGGTCCTGGGATTGAGCCCCACATTGGGCTGTCCGCTCAGCAGGGAGCCTGCTTCCCCCTGCCCCCTCTGCTTACCTCCCTGCCTACTTGTGAATTCTCTCTCTCTGTCAAATAAATAATCTTAAAAAAAAAAAACACATTAAAAAAAGGCAATTAGAAGTCATAATGTGGAAACATCAACAATAAAAAGAAAGACAACAATAAATTATAACTAAGATTTATAGAGGGCTTCTTATGTGCCAGTTACTCTCCTAAGTGTTTTCCATGTATTAACCCATTTAATACTGACCACACCCTTATGAGGAATGTCTCATTTATATGCAGGGTTTCTGTGGCACACAGGGGTAAGTAAATTGCCCAAGGAAATAAAGGTATGTAGGGGCTGACCCATGATTAGGAGATTCAGTTGATCTGCTTTCAAGATATTATGCTTCCAAAAACTACTCTTAACTGCCAAAAAGAATGTTAGTATATTAATAATTACCATTTGGAAAAAAAATACTTAACCATCCTTTCATAATAGTAATAAATTATGAAATATTGAAGCATAAGTTGAATGGGCAATATGTAGTCATAAATAAATCTATAAAATCATGTTAGAGAGAATTTAAAAGAAGATTTGATTAAATGGTTGGATACACCAAGTTCCTGAATGGGAAGAGAAAATATTAGAAAATAGTCTATTAACCTTGATTTTTAGATTTAATTTAATTCAAGTCAGAATTCAAACTGTCTTATCTTTGAAACTTAATTAAATGATTTTATATTTATTTGGAAATGTAAGTAGGTGAAAGGTCCAATATTCAGTAAAAGTATCATAACCATTGTCAAGTCTTATCAGATAATAAAAAAAAATAATGATGTTGCAAATAAACATAAAACAAAATTGAACAGAAAATATAAATCACCAAGGTAATGAGTGTATTATTTAGCTTCCTTCTGATAGGCTGTTACTAATACCACTTGTGATTAGCCTCAGTGATAAAGAGGGATTCATTACTTCCCATAATTGAAAAAGCCAGAAATATATGGGCTTACGAACAGTTTGGTCAGAATGAATCTTCATTTCTTTGTGGTTCTCTTGGCTTTTCCTTCTGCCTAGTACCAGACTGATTTTCCTTATGGTTGCAAGATGGTTACTATGAGCAATTTTGATGTCTTGATTCCTTAATCACATCACGGGAATAGACCAGGTGTGTTCCCACAACAGTCAAGCAAATTATCCTATTTTGGCTGTAACTGGGCCTTTTATGAACTAACACTATGGCCATGCAAATACCACACATTGAGTTAGTTTGCACTGGATTAGTCGGTCCTCCTCTCATCTGGTTATATCCAGTATGAGAAGTTGCTTCCTAAGGGAAGAATCTCAATTTGATCAGAATGGTAAGACAGAAAGTATGTTGGGCAGTCAAGGGGAAAGAAACAAGCATATGTGTATGTGTGTGTATGTGTATTATTATTTTCATTTTACAGATAGGGAAGTGGAATATTAGAGAGTTCAAGGAACTTATCTACTTATCTGTTAGGCTCATAGGTTGTAGATTCAAGATTTTAACCCAGATTTATATACCTCCCTAGTTATTGTTCTATGTAATTCCATTATCACTTTGTTTTTCAATTGCAAGACTTCACTCAAATATCTATAGTAATATACCATTTGCAGGAAAATGACACAAATGAAGTTTCTAGAGAGGAGAGAACAATAAAATGAAAATAGTAAATGCTATCTTACCATCTGACAATGAGATCCTTCTTGGGAAGGAAACTATCTTTGTTTGAAGAAACAACCCAAAATACTACTCAAAGTGGGTCAGATTCACTTTTGCAATATGGCAAGACTTTAAAAGGGGGAGCAAATGTATCTGTTGAAGAATAGGAGAGTATTTTCTTTGGAGCTCCTGAGATCAGCAGGAGACATGGGTGAGGAAAAAGGAGTGCTAAGGGAAAGGGATATAGGTCTATATAATGGGAGGCTGGGAGAAGATGAAGGTCAGAGCTAAGAGCACATGGTGGGGGCAACTACATGGTGGTGAACTGGTGGGGACTGGAGACCTGAAGGTTGTTTGCACCACTGTGATATTAACATTTTTTCTGCCTCCTCCCACCCCTTGAAATCTTCAGTAATTTTCAGAAATGGTTTAGATACAATTCACATATTCATAAAGGGAAAGACAGAAGTGAGTCTTAAGTCTAAATTTTCAGCATGGTACAAAGGAGAAAAGCGGGTCTGGAAGCAGGGATTAAAACCAAGATTTCCAAGTTGGGGGTTGTGGGAGGTGCTTCTAAAAATGTGTAGAAAAATATTTCCAGGGCTGAGTATATTCTGACATCTAAGGCCTTTGGAATCAGGGTCTCCTGCCAAATCTGCCTAGAGTTTGAAGATCAGAGAGGCATCCTGCTATTCTAATTTATGCATGTTTGCAAATGTAGACCAAAGGAAACCAACACAGAGGCTTTCCCTATAAACATTCTTCACTTCCATTTGCTATTCTTTCAGAAAAGGTTTATTGTGCTCCTGACATCCTACTAAACTATGAGGATGCGAAACATAAAAGTAGTCCCCTATCCTCATGGAACTGACATCCTAGTAGAGAATTCAACACTAGTTTATTAAGCCACTAATTCCTTAATTGTTATTATTTTAATTATAATTGTGATAAGAGTGACATAAAGAAAAAAAAAATACAGGAGCTAAGAGACCATTAACTTCCTGCAGAGATCCTGCACTGTTCTGGAGACAGCTTCTTCTTCTTCTTTTCCTTCTTCTTCTTCTTTCTTCTTTCTTCTTCTTTCTTCTTCTTCTTTTTTCAAGATTTTATTTATTTATTTGTCAGAGAGAGAGGGAGAGAGAGCACAAGCAGGGGAAGCAGCTGGCAGAGGGAGAAGCAATCTCCCCACTAAGCAAGGAGCCCAATGTGGGACTTGATCCCAGGACTCTGGGATCATGACCTACTTAAGGCAAATGCGTAACTAACTGAGCCACCCTGGCATCCCCAGAGACAGCTTCTTAAGGAAGCACCACTTTGGCTGAGTCTTGACTAGAGAGTAGGGGATAAGAAACACCATTGAGTGGCAGATGGGCGAGCTTCAACCGTAGTAGAGACTGGATGTTACACATTCTGGCAAGCTCGTCAGTAATTTTGGTCTTAATTAGAAGAACATCAGAAGCCATTAAAAAATTTAAGTCCATCGGGAGTGGAAAAAGTGAAGATCTAGTGGATCCAATGGTGTACATGGTAAGGACATAATAGTCTTTTCAAAAGCATGATTTAGGTAGATCCCCCAGTTCTTCAGTTCTTTACCTGGGCCAGAAGGAAGCTCCTGAATTTTCTCTATAGGTAGCAGGCAGCAGGTTGGACTGTTTTTAATTTAGATCTGAAGAGAAAAGAATCAGATTTGGCTCCTATTTTCCCATGCTTCAGAAGACTCTAAGAAAGAGAGAATGAACTAGCTTTATCCCAGGAGAAAAAAAATGGAGACCTTCCAGGGAAGGGAACACAGTTGAAGTCTGCTTGAAATCTCACCATTGTTTGCAAGTTAACAAACCTCTAGACTGCCCTCTCGCTGAAGTCTGTCATTGTTGGAGCAAACACAGAGGCAGCTATTGGCTTCACCCAACTCCATCCTTAGCCCCACCCCCTACCCCCAAACCTCTTTGGTGCTGGCTCAATACATTTGCTTCAAGGCATATTTTCTCTCACTGGTGATTGTAGCTGAGCTGGGGAAAGTTATACACAGGCAATTGGAAGGCTCAATGGTTCAGAAAAGTCTAGTGTGTGCTGGATTCTGTCTGTAATAAGAGAATACTATAGACTGGGTGACTTAAGCAACGATCTGTATTTTTCATAGCTCTGGAGTCTGGAAATTCCAACAGCAAGGCTCCAACAGAGCTGTTGTCTGGTGAGGGCTCTCTTGTGTAAAGATGTCCCTCTTCTCCCTGTGACCTCCCATGGTAGAGTGACAGAGATAATTTCTCTGATGTTTCCTCTTATAATGGTACAAATGTTGTGCATGAGACATCCACCACCAAAATCTAATTACACCCCCAAAAACCCCACCTCTGGATGCCATTCTACAGGGGATTTAGCCTTAGTCCTATGAATTTTGGAAGGGGTGATGATAAGAAGATGGAAGTTCAGAGTGTATAGTAGATAGTAATTTATCCCATTCTAGACCAGTGCTTCCTTACATTTAAACAGTGGACCATCACCAAAACTGGAGACAGGGGAGTGATGCTTGTTAAATATGCATCTCCTCAATTGTACCTCAAACACACTAAATTGGAAATTTCATTGGAGGTTATTGCCAGGAATTTATTTTTTCATAAGCTCCCCAGGTGATGTTTGTGTACATATGTGTTCGGGGACCAATGACCTATAGTACTTCTCCAAATAAGCCAATTAAAAGAATCACTCATAGTGCTTATTAATTGTACACAGATTCATTGGTTCAATGTTCAGATTCGGTAAGTTAGTAATCATACCTTGGAATCTGGATACTTATCAATCCCCATGAGCCCCAGGATGGTTCTCAAAATACTGGAAGTTTGGGAAACAATGATAGAGTTTGGGAGGGTAGTTGAAAGGGAAAAATACTGGGTGCCATGTTTCTTATCCTGGAGGCAATTGAGAGCTAACTGTGGGTTGTCAGAGATTTGTGATCAGGGTTGTTTTCAAGAATCCAACTTGGTAAAGTCTTCTGGAAGATGTTTAACCAGTTGGGTTAACATTACTTTAACTGACAGCTATGGATCACATTTTCCTATAGGAAGCCGTTGCTGTTTTCAGTAAGGTCTTATGTTTGTATAGCACATTCTAAAGCACCTTCACATATACTGCCCCAAAGTTCCTCAGAATAGCACTGTAAGATTAACAAGGAGGATTTGAAAGCTGAACCTCAGAAGGATGAAATGAACTCCCTAGGATACAAGTTGGTACTGTCACAAAAAGGTCTTAAGTTTGTCCCTTGGATCTATACAAAGATTCCTAACTTTTTTTTTATTATTACTATTTTTTTATTTGAGAGAGAGAGAGAGAGTCAGAGAGAGAAAACATGAGCTGGTGGGAGGAGCAGAGGGAGAGAGAGAGAAGCAGACTCCCTGCTGAGCAGGAAGCCCCACATGGGGCTCGATCCCAGAATCCCAAGATCATTCTCTGCGCCAAAGGCAGAGGCTCAATGGACTGAGCCACTCAGGGGGCCCCTAAGATTCCTAACTATTTAACTTTAGTAAGAAGGAGAATGTATCAACGCCTCTACCACAAAAATACAAGGTTCTTCATGGTCAAATACAGAAACAAACTGTGTCCAGTTTCAGAACTGTCTCTATACTGCCCTCTTGGACAGATGGCTATACTCCTTCTTTCACTTTTCCAAGCGCCTCCACCCAGCTCAACTTTACCCCTTCTTCTGTGAAGTTCTTTGGTGGACTTAAATCTGTGTTTATCTGCACATTGGTTTGTTGTCTGTTCCCCCACTAACATTTTTACCTTTCATGTTGTGACTGGCTATGTTGTGAATTTTCCTTGTGCAACTAAAATTCTACAATACATTAGCTTGTTTGTTTTTTGTGATCTTCTCCCTCCCCACGATTTCAAGTTTCCTGTTGTCTAGCATAGAGTACTCAGGAATTAAGAAAAGAAAGTGCTCAATTAATAACTTGTCCAATGAATGGATAGAAAATCACTATCCTTGTGGAGAAAGGGGAACCCTCCTACACTGTTCGTGGGAATGGAAGCTGGTGAAACCGCTCTGGAAAACAGCATGGAGATTCCTCAAAAAGTTGAAAATAGAACTATGACCCTATGACCCAGCAATTGCACTACTGGGTATTTACCCTAAAGATACAAACGTAGTGATCCGAAGGGGCACGTGCACCCGAATGTTTATAGCAGCAATGTCCACAATAGCCAAACTATAGAAAGAATCTAGATGTCCATCAACAGATGAATGGATAAAGAGGATGTGGTGTATATACAGAATGGAATACTATGCAGCCATCAAAAGAAATGAAATCTTGCCATTTGCAACAACGTGGATGGAACTAGAGGGTATCATGCTAGTGAAATAAGTCAATCAGAGAAAGACAACTATCATATGATCTCCCTGATATGAGGAAGTGGAGATACAACATGGGGGGTTGGGG
Source organism: Mellivora capensis (assembly GCA_004024625.1). Classification (NCBI taxonomy): domain Eukaryota; kingdom Metazoa; phylum Chordata; class Mammalia; order Carnivora; family Mustelidae; genus Mellivora; species Mellivora capensis. The sequence goes on from PISX010004384.1 coordinate 63,236, forward strand.
GGGTAGGAAAAGAAGAAAAGAAACAAGATGGGATCGGGAGGGAGACAAACCATAAATGACTCTTGATCTCACAAAACAAACTGAGGGTTGCTGTGGGGAAGGGGATCAGGAGAGGGGGGTGGGGGAATGGACATTGGGGAGGGTATGTGCTATGGTGAGTGCTGTGAAGTGTGTAAACCTGGCAATTCACAGACATGTACCCCTGGGGATAAAAATACATTATATGTTTATAAAAAATAAATTTAAAAAAAAATTTAAAAAAATCACTATCCTGTTTCAGTTTACTTAAATTTAAAATGGAATTATCATCCCCTACTTTAAAGAATTGATATAAAGTGTGATAAAAGATAATGCATGTATTAAAATGTCTAGCATATTTTCTAGGACATATGGATGCTCTACAGGTGATGAGTCCTTGATCCTGTGGATACCAGAGTGAGAATCTCAGGCCTCCCACAGATGCCTAAGCTCAGCCCCAGGGAACTTTGTGTTGGCTACTTTTCATGGGCTAGTAGAAGTGAAGGAGGTGGTGGATGACTTGAGTTCTTAGTAGCAGCAAGTATTAATTTAGCTGATAGCTGATGCTGGCTGTTTTGGATGGCAGTCTTCCAGCTGGTGAATGGAAAATACATGATTTTCAATGTTTAAAAATACCCTGAGACAGATTAATTGTCGGTTGCTGACAGGCGAAGGGGCGTGTATGCCACTTTACACCCTGACCCTGCACTCAAAACAAAATAACACACCAATTGATTTCCTTTCCCCCCCGTTAAGAGTTTTGTAGATGTTGTGATTGTATTAATGAGCATTTTTATAACGTTTTGGAATTTAGAAAGCCCTTCTGCATAGATCCCCTCTTTAAAATCTCATAGTTCTTTAGAGTGAGACTCTGGTGAGCAAGTAAGTGGCCAGGCATTGATTGAAAACCCTCTGTAATGAGATAAGACAATCACAATTTCCCTGTTAGTGTTCCCATTTTATACATGTAGAAATAGTTTGGGGAAACCAAGGTCACTTGGAAAAACCAAGGGCACATAGCTAGTAAGGGTTAAAGATTAGTAAATGATCTGGGATTCCAGAGACAGGGATCTCCAAGCTTCCTATATGTGGCAAGATATTTAATGGGCTGTTTCCTGCCTCATCTTCACTGAGGGGTTGCATTACTTTATCGGGCTGGCATGACAAAACACCACAGACCGGATGGCTTACGCAGCAGAAATTTATTTTCTCAAGGTTTTGGAGTCTGGAAGTCCAAGTTTAAGGTGTCAACAGTTTGGTTTACTCTAAGGTGCCTCTCTTTAGCTTCTGGATGGCTTCCTTTCACTGCCTCTTCCCACAGTTGTCGCTCTGTGCATGTGGGGCTTGGTGTTCTTTTTTTTTTTTTTTAAGATTTTATTTATTCCTTTGACAGACAGAGATCACAAGTAGGCAGAGAGGCAGGCAGAGAGAGAGAGGAGGAAGCAGGATCTCCGCAGAGCAGAGAGCCCAATGCGGGGCTCGATCCCAGGACCCTGGGATTATGACCTGAGCAAAGGCAGAGACTTTAACCCACTAAACTACCCAGATGCCCCCAGGGGCTTGGTGTTCTCTAGTGTGCCCAGTTTCCTCTTCTTATGAGGACACCAGTCAGAAAGAAGAAAGAAGAGATCTGATGTTAAATCACATTTAGAGTTAGGGTTTTGATTAAGATCTTGGATGTAGCCATTGGTTGTTAGGGCAATGATCATCAAAATCACAAAGAAATACCACTTTGCATTCACGAGGATCTATAATCAAAAAAAGGAAAATGATATTGTTGGTAAGAATGTGCAATGCTGGTGGTTATGTACAATGGCTCAGCCCCCATGGAAAACAGTTTGGCGTCTCCTCAAAAATTCAAACATAGAATCACTCTACTACCTCACAATTCCACTCCTAGATATATAACCAAAAGAATCGAAATCAAGTGTTCCCCCCCCGCCAAAAAAAGTATACATGAATGTTCATAGTAAGACTATTCACAATAGCAGACAGGTGACCACAGCCTAAATGTCTTGCAGCTGACAAATGGATAAACAATATGGGATATATTCACACAATGGAATAATATCCAGGTATAAAAAATAATGGCAATTCAAGACATCTGCAAAACAAAGGAACCTTGAAAACATGATGCTAAGTGAAATATGCCAGATACCAAAAACCGTATAATATATGATTCCATTTCCATGACATGCCTGGAGTAGAGACTTTCCTAAGTACAGGAAGCATGGTAGTCATTGCCAGGAGCTGCAGGGAGTGGAGAGTGGGAATATCTGCTCAGTGGTTGTGAGGCGATAAAAATGTTCTGGAATTAGCGGCGTTGGCTGAACAACATTGTAAATGTAATAAATGCCACTGAATTGTATAGTTTAAAATGGTTAAAATGATAAATTTTCTTATGTGTATTTTGTTACCACCACCACAACAAAAGAAAACAACATCAACTAAAGATCATGGATACAGGCGCATCTAGGGGGTTCAGTGGGTTAAGCCTCTACCTTAGGCTCAGGTCATTATCTCGGGGTCCTGGGTTCAAGCCCCGCATCTGACTCTCTGCTCATCAGGGAGCCTGCTTCCCCCACCCACCCCCGCCTGCCTCTCTGCCTGCTTGTGATCTCTCTCTCTCTGTCCAATAATAAATAAAATCTTAAAAAAAAAAAAAAAAAGATGGATGCATCAGGCCAAATTCTGAATGGGCTTTTATGTGCCATGTAAGATGACACTTGAACTATTATCTAAAGGATGAGTAGAAAAAATATGAACCTACTGGAGTTTTCTTAAGGGTAGTTATGTACTGTTTTAACTGAAGAATGGTGCAAGAGAAACAGCTTGTTTCTAATGCCAGGTAGACAAGGAAGAATGGATGGATGGATGGGTATAAATGCATCTTCAAAACAAGGTAAGATATTAGGGGAGCTTGGTGGTGGGTTTTAGGGAGGGCACGTATTGCATGGAGCACTGAGTATGGTGCAAAAACAATGAATACTGTTACGCTGAAAAGAAATAAAAATAAATTAAAAAAAAAAAACAAGGTAAGATATTTGTATAGGCAGAAAGCTACCTAGAGATGACCTTCAGTAAATCTTTGATTGAATTAATGAGGTTCTTTATCTCTAGAGATATATTTCTAAGATATATGTATGTATATATGTATATACGCATAAACATATATACATATATACTTACATATATATGTGTATGCATAAGCATGCTTGAAACATTTATCTGCCACAATCTAAATGCATATACCCAGGGAACCTGGGTGGCTCAGTCAGTTAAGCGTCTGCCTTTGGCTCAGGTCATGATCCCAGGATCCTGGAATCAAGCCCTTCTTTGGGCAACCTGCCCAGTGGGGAATCTGTTTCTCCCATTCCTCCCCACTTGTGCTCTCTCACTATCTCTGTCTCTCTCTGTCTCAAATAAAATAAAATTTAAAAAAATGCATGTACCTGGATATGTATTTTTCAGGAATTATGACTCAAAAACATAAGATTTTGTTTGTTTCTGTTATCAGACTCTCCTAGTCATTGGAAAAGTTATTTAACATTTAGAAGTCTTATTTTCCTTCTCTGAAAAATAAAGGGAGACTAGTGTATAGATAATGGGTTGGTATGAAGTTTGATCCTTGCTATGACAAATGTGGTACATGAAACAGCATCATTACCTGGAAGCTAGTCAGAAAAGCAGAATCCCAGTCTCCACCCAACCCTGAACAGAATCTGCATTTTAAAAAGTTCTCAGGATATGCATCTTCACAATAAAGTTTCAGACACACTTCATGAAATGGCATAATATATATTAAATTGTTTAGCACAATGCCTGTCATTTCATAAAGCTCAATGAAAAGTTGTTCATTTATCTAAAAAATAATTATTGATTGTCTACTAGGGGGCCAATAACTATTCTAAGTAAAATTGTCAAGAACCTTAAACTCATGGTGTGTGTATGTTTATGCATATATATTTATATTTTAGGGGAGGAGACTAATAAACAGATAAGCAAATAAATACATATGTTAATAGCACAGATTATTTTATTATTAACAGAGCCATTTAGAGTTGCAGCCAATTAAATAAATATGTATTAACTATTATGTACATAGTGCCTCACAGGTGTCTGTAGGGGAAGAAAAGAAGCCAGATCTCCTCCCTCTTAGAACAAAGCTCTCTCCAAAGCACCATACTGATTTCTTACTTAAAATGAGAAGAGTTCATTAGGGCCAGAAACAACAGGAAGTCACCAAGTTACTTTATAAACAACATTACTATAAGGACACATCTGGGGTCCCTCCTAAAGAAGCACAGGCTTACATTCCAGCTGTCAGTATGCACACCGTGATTATTGATTAAACATATTCTTTTCTTCACAATATATGGGAATCACAGAGTTCTCCAAGCAGGAGGGAGCTTGGCAGAATTTGTGACAAAGTACCATTCCCTGAGGGTTAATGACTAGCATGGAGAATTCATGGAGTCTTGTGCCTATCACTAGCCCCAGCTGACCACTAGTCCACTTTGATTGGGTCCAAGGTTATTGTAGAGACTGTAATCTAATTACTAAGAACCTATATAGCTGTATATATGCATATGAACATATACACATGTACGCACTGCAAATGTACAAAAGCAAATACATGCTTTAGATTTGAGTGTGTAGGGTGAATGCACATAAAGGAGATACAAGGGTAGATAAAGATAAAGGTGAACAAAGTTCCTGAGGAATGCTAGCTTACAGCAAGTGCTCTGGGTATGTGTGTAGATCTAGCAGATGGGATTTCTGTGTGCTTTCCTCATTTTCTGATCTCACAGAATGGGAAAATCCGGTGGCCTTACTCTCTTTCTAGGTCCACCTGATGAGACTTAATGTCTTTTTTAACCACTTCCTGATCCTGTAGCCTGGGGAATCTTCTCTACCCAACCTTTTTCAACCAGGGTTCTGAAAGAGAATTAAGCCTTCATGCCCCCAAGGAATCCCTATTATGTCATAAATGTACTTTTCTCCCATGCATCTTGATCGCCCTACTTATGGAGCTTTCTTGGAAGAATTTGGTAAATCATTCGTGTGATCTGTGGTTCAGACAAAGAACCCAGGTTGAGAAAGAAGTAAAGACTGCATGGCAGGAAGCCCTAACAAGGTTATTCATGGTCCTCAGTTGTCACTCTCCATTTGTGCTCCTGAGTCTGTGTTACTCATTGCATTGGATCTCATGAGAGGAAAAATCTGACTGAAGTAAGTCCATACCTACCTTACCACCTTGAACTATAATTGGACCATGTATCTTCCTCCTCTCCCACCAAGGCAATAGCATATGGTTGAGCTAATTCTCCTTGAGGTTAGTTTCTCTGATTCAGGCTCTTGAGGCCACAGGGACCAGGATTATCAGGCGTGTATTTTTTTTTTTAAGATTTTATTTACTTATTTGAGAGAGCACAAAGTGGAGGGAGCGCCTGAGGGAGTAGGAGAAGCGGACTCTCCTGCTGAGTAGGGAGCTCAACATGGAGCTTGATCCCAGGATTTCTGGATCATCATCTGAGCTGAAGGCAGATGCTTAACTGACTGAGCCACCCAGTCACCCCATATCAGGCATATATTTTTAAGAAGGTTCCCAATCTCCTTCACAAATCGTTAAGCCCATGAGCCTATATTGTAAAAACCTCAAATGATTTTTAATCTAGCAGTTTGAGTCTTGGGTATTTTAACTTCTCTTTCCTTCTGCCTCCACTCAAGGTTAAACTTTCTCCTGGGACTATGCTTCCTGTGGTGATAATGGAGGAGAGCTCTTGTGAGACATATAGTTCGAATGGGGAACATAAATCCGCATGTACTATCCATTATAGCCAGACTGACTCGGTATAGCCATTCCAGTTCAGCCTTTGCCTGTCCATGCTGTAGCCAGTTTGGCAAAATGCTATAATCATCCCAAAAGTGTCCCCCATGCTCCTTTATTGTCAACTCCTCCCTCTGCCCATAGTCCCTAGCAACAGTTGATCTGTACTTTTTCTTTGTCCCTAGAAATCATAAAAAAGGAATCATACATTATGTAGCCTATTGTAGCCAACATTTTTCACTTAGTATCATGCTTTGGAAATTCACCCATGTTGTTGCATGGGTCAGTAGTTTCTTCATTTTTCTTCCTGCATACTTCCATGGTATGAATCTATCAGATTTGTTTATCCATTCATCAGTTAATGGAAATTTGGGTTGTTTTCAGGTTTTTGACAATTATAAATAAAGCTACTAGAAACAAGTCTTTATGTAAACATGTGTTTCATTTTTCTTGGGTATATATCTAGGAATAGGTCATGGAGGAAGTGTATGTTTAAATCTAAAAATTTTTTTTTCAAAGTGACTATACCATTTTACATTCTTATCACCAATTCCAGTCAGTCTGTATCATCATTAGTGCTCCGTATCATATTTTATTTACCCATCCTGGTAGGTGTGTGGTGCTATCTCATTTAGGTTTTCATTTGCATTTCATTTGCATTTTCCCCACTGGGTATCACTAATGATACTGAACATTGTTTTGTGTTCTTCCTGGAAACAGGAAATTCTGTTTGTTTCATGTACCTAGAATTGTGCATAGGTAGTGCTCCATAAAATATTTGTTAATGAGTGAATGGATGACCTGTAATTTCCTGGCCTCAAGGAATTTACAGCCTCATCTTGGAGATGAAGCATGAGGTCTTGACAGATCAGACTAAGACTTCAAGGTCAGATCTGGGTTCATACATGGGCTCTCTGCAAATTACTCTTTATAGCACCTTGATGAAGGACCTACTTCATTTTTTTTCTATATCTGTACACTGAGAAAAATTACTCTTATAGGATGTCATGGAAGTCTGAGAAAATAAATATGCACCATTTTGTAATGCGTAACCAATACATGATTAATAAAACAGTAGCTGCTACAATTATTTTGTTAACAGTAGTAATTGCAGATGGTCAAACAGCAAAATGTTGTACTGAAATAAAAGTGCAATATGACTTCATAGAAAAGATAGTTTTGTATGTTTGAAGTACTAAAGAAGATTTTCAGAGAATGCGAAATCCATGCTGAGTTTAATGGTAAAGAAAGAAGTAACATTGGTTGAGAGCTTTCTGTGTGTCAAGGACTGCTTACCTGCTTAACTCATTATAAGTTCTCTGCATTCCTCATCGGTTTCCATGATTACCCTTTGGAGGATGATGAAAAACTCAGAAAGTTTCAACAGCTTGTCTGGTAGTATTTATTGGATAATATCTGGCAAGTCCAGTCCAAAGAGATGCTCAATCTGTGCTCTCTGATCTCTCGGGTATCCTGGGGGTGTCCCAGAATGTGAGGAAAGGGGCTGGATCTGAACTTCTCCTCTTTCTTTGAACCTATTAGGTCTGTTTTAATGTGTTTTGTGTTTTGGACTTCCAGAGAAGTTTTCACAGATAAGTATCTTCTGATATTTTATAAAGTGTGAAAAATCTTGCACTACATTACCCTGTAGTTTTGTTATATGGAGACAGAAGAATAATACTTAATATATCTAAAATATATCTCCCTTCCCTTTACAAACAATGGGATTTGTAATCAACAGATTCATCTCTTTTCTTGGTGCTATTTCTATTTGCTGTGTGTAATGAGTTTTGTATGTTTATTGCTCTTCTTTGAATACAGTTGAATTTTTCCACATATCCTATTCATGCCTCAAGGAAGACCCCCATTCTCCTATAGCAGGATGGGCTCTGTGCTGCTACACCCTGTCCCCTTCCCACTCTATCGCCTTTGTGATTATATAGAAGCTAAAATGGCTCTTGCCAAGCATCTGGCTGGCCTTCTCCAGGCTTTGTGTTTTCTGATCAGTGAAAGGCAGTCTCTAGGAGAAAGACCTTCCTCCCTGAGCAAGCTGCCTTCTTCAGCTTTCAGCCATAATAGCCACCCCCTCCCCAGCTTTGGTAGCACTTTTCTCAGAATGTTTAGGACTTTTATAATAGACTGCCACCAGAGAGTCAGAATGGGAACTCATTAGCTTTGTGAGCCTGCATATGTCCAAAGAGAATTTATGTGTAATCCCAACAAATTTCTTTTGTTTGTTCTTTATGTTACATTCTCTTTGACTAGGGTTGATTACACAGGAATCATTAACTTACACAAAACTGGAAATAACCCTCTGGGGAATCATCCTAGCCCAGACCCCAGGGGGGAGCAACATAATAGTTTTCTCTCCATCTCCAATGACTGTGTTTCTAATTAATGATAGTCTTGATGCTGTTTTTAGAGGTTCTTCTTACTTCACTACGACATCAGCTCCTCAAGGGAAATAGAGCTACTTAAAACCTGCCTTACAAGTTTAAGTTTCTATTATTCCTTTGCAGCTTCCTACTGAATTCTGGAGTAGCTCATACTCTTGAGTTACCATGAGAAAGTCCCACCTTTTTTTACATACCTTGAGTCCTTTTGCAAATTTTCTTTTACACGTGCAATGGTTTGCACAGTGTAAATGCTCAGAATATCACATTGAATATGTTCTTATTCAATCTCAGATCTTTTTTTTCCTGAAGATTAATAATAATTAAAATTGTAACTCAAACACCCCCCCCCAACGCAGTGCAAAAGCCATAGCACATCATAGGTGCTCAATAAATGAAACCATTCCTTTTCTCTGTTGGAGCTCTAAGATGTCATTATTCTGTTATTTGAATTGAATTACAAGAGTGGAGCATTTTAGATTTTCAAATGACCCAAATACAGTGAGGGTGACTCAGACATAAAAGTACAAAACCTGGGTCCAGGAAGAAAAAAATCCTTTGAATCGTTTCTTGCAGTCACAGCCTGGTGCTGATGCTATCACTTCTAATACTGTTATTACTTTGACTACTATTTCTGTGATGACTGTCTCTGACAGTAAGTGCTTATCATGAGCCATGCACACTACCAAGCTCGTGATGTCCATCATTTCATTTGTTTCTCCAACAATCCCTATTAACTCTATTTTAAAAATGAGAAAACTGAGGCTTGGTAAGATTAAGTAAATTGACTGGGATCACAGGAAAGAAGGTAATGAAGCCACAATTTGAACCAAGATAGTCTAACTCGAGGACTAATGAATGCAGTTGGACAACCTCGTCTCACCTGACCACCCCGTGTTCTCTCTTCTCCTCTCCCCTAAATACCACCAACGTATTATTATGTTGGGCTTCAAATTTGAATGAGTTGTGGGAGTGAAAAGGAGATGCTAATAGAATAATATTGGAGGTTTTCATTTATATCAAATGTTGAAGAGTTAAGTTGTTATGTAAAATGTTTGGGGTAAGATCCTGGGGACTTGGAGGCTAGTTCTGACAATCACTTATCTTCTAGGCATTGTGGTAAATTATGGGGATGGAACAGTGAGCAAGGCTATAACTCTGTCCTCAGGGATCTTCTAGTTTAGCTGGGAAAATGGGCAGTGAAATGGTTATAATTCAGAAAATTGCAGTGACTGAATTCATGGTGCACTGGGAACCCAGAGGGACCCACCTAATTAAATTGAAAATTTTCCCAGGGAAATTAAATCTAGGCTGATTACCTGAAGGATGAGAATGAGACAGGCCCAAGAAGATGGTGAAACTTAAGACTTCAATATAGGAAAAAGGAACACTATAGGTAATGTCTATGAACATTTTTCTTGCTCAGAGTAAATATGTTCTGAATAAATGTGGTTATCTGGAAAATGAGGTTCAAAATAAAATGTCTACTGTCCTAAAGCAAAGCACATAGTTTACTCTAGTAAAATGTAGGTGCCCTGCAAATGTAGTGTTCCCTTCTTGTGCAAATGGCTAAGAAAATGGTCCTCAAGAGTTGTGAACTTTGGATAACAGTAGGATTGGGGGAGGCTTATTCTAGTTAGCTATTGTTGCATAATAAGCCATCTCAAACATTATAATGTAAAACATCAGCCATTTTATTATGCTTTTGGACTCTATATAACCAAGCATTCATCCAAATACTAGGATAGCTTGATAAATTAAACTGATATTTGGTTAAATAAATTATAGTGTCAGCATGGAGACAGGCACCCATACTTGGGTTTTAGTCTCAGCCCAGCTGTTGACAAGCTACATCACCTTCAACAGTTCATGTCTTCTATAAGCCCATTTCATCACCTGTAAAATGGAAATAGGAAGAGTAACCAACAGTACATAGTTATTTTAAAGAGTAAATGAGCAATGGGTTAGTTATGTAAATCACTTAGCACAGTGTCCGATGAGTAGTAAGAACCCAGTAAATGCTAGTACAATGGGAATAGCTGGTCTTCACCATCTGAGGTTTGGGGTCTTATCTGGGAAGTCTTGAACAATTGGAGGCTAGAAGCACATAGAGGCTTCTTTTCTTGCATGTCTGAAACCTGCACAGATATATCTCCAAGTCTTAGCTTAACTGGATATGTAGACCAGATGGCATGTATTTGGGTCTCATCATGTGACTTGGGTTCTTCAAAGAACTCCAAAGCTGAATTCCAAGATAGAGTGTTTCAAAGGAGCATGTGAGATGGAAAATATTTTATGGCCAACTTTGGAAATTAAGATCTGTTACTAGACCAACGTTGAAACAAAGTTTCTTTTTTAAACAATGACAGAGTCTGAATAGACTTACATCACCTAGTCTGGGGTGTGTACCTGGGATGTGGAACTGCTATGGCCATAGTGGTATGATAACCCGGGCTCTGTCTTGACGAGGCACATCTTTTCGCTGCTATTAGCGGCTGTGTTGTTGGAGTTTCTGGAAGCAATGCTGGTGGGAGGAAGGCTCTCACCACTCAAAGGACGTGGAAAAGGCAGAGGCAGGACGCACAAACCAGGAGCAGGAGCAAATGAATGGTGGTCCTTGGAGACAGGGTAAGTCTATGCTAAAGGCTTTTCTGGAGTGTGAAACAGGGTCCTTCATCAGTGCCCAGCAGCAGTTCTCAAAATTGGACACAAGAAAATACCAGAATTTCAAGAGAATTTTTTCAAGTGATGGGCTCACCACCCCTTATTCCAAACCCTTGAGACTACACGTTTTAGGATTCAAAAGTTTTTGGATTTTGGATTTTGGATTTTAATTTAAAAGTTTTAATTTTAATTTAATATGTTATAGAATACTTCCAGTGGAGCCTGAGACAACACTCCATAAAAAAAAAATAAAATCTATATAAACATAGGACCCTGCCACCATACATACTAGGATTTCCTTAAGAGTAGAATTTGTGTTTTAGTCACCATTTCACTTTTGGTATTTATCGTAGTGGCCGATATACACCAGGTGCTCTATAGACATATAGAGCATTTGTTGAATAAACAAATAAATTAAAACTATTGAAAGTATGTCAAATAGTAAATACATGTGTAAAATACTGACTATAGTATCTTGCCCAGGGATTCTAAAAAAAAATAATAATGTGGCCCTGTTATGGGTATAATTTTTCCTGCCAAAAAGAGTCACCAATGATAGTGTTTAAATATTATGACATTGGAGTAGAAAAGGCAAATTTTTTTCAATACTACTCTCCCTCAAGATATTTCCTAAGAAGGCTTACTCTGGTACAGAAAAGCAATATAATTTCCATCTAAACAATGAGATACTTCTGTTCTGTTGGTTTATGCTGTTACTTTGTCTTGGGAAACTAATTATATAATTAAGAATGTAGAGCCCGTGACTGGAAACCATTTGTCCAATGACTCATTGTGTGACTTTGAGCTCATGGTATGCTTTTGACATTAGCTTCCTCATCACTTACCACAACTTCTAGCTAGAAGACACCACAGAAAATGAGCAAAATTTTCTTCCAAAGTGATAAGACAGGGAGTTTTAAAAAAATGATGTATGATCATCTTAAGAAACTTCCCCCAGTGCCTAAACACTCCCTTGACCATAAGTCATATCTCCCTGGTAGATGCATTTTCTCTCTCAGACAATCAGAACATATATATATATATATGTATATATATACACACACATATATATGTGTGTATATATATATATATATATAGTAATTTGTGCCTTCAATGCATAGCAGCTGGGAGAATTTGGTGCCAATTACTTTTTTTTATTTGCTAATATCATTTGGCTTTCTCCTCAAATGAAATTTAAAATGAAACAGTTTGGCAATCCACATTAGCACCATCTAGCAATAGTCCCATGTTGGTTCCACTGCGGCTTGATAATTTACAGACTCATTGGGTTGAAAGGGACTTGGCAAGCTTATCTAATTCAATGGTTCTTAAACCTGGCTGAACATCAACATTTAATGAGGACCTTTAAAAAATACAGATTCCTGGGCATAAAGCCCTACTGATCAGTAGGTCAGAATCTGCACAAGTGGGATCTAAAAATTTTAATCTTTACGAAACTTCCCAAATGATTCTGATAAGCTATATTTTGCTCTGCCTTGGATATATTTCTAATATATCTCTTAGCCCAATCTTAGATCTAGCTTAACTGTCACCTCCTTGGAGTGGACTTTGGTGATCAATCTATTTCATATCTTCCTCACACCCTTGTAAGTTGAAATTACTGCTTTGATCCATCTTCAGCTGGAACCCTGAGAGTAGCTTCATTAGCTTGTTTGCTAATATGTTCGTTCATTCATTTGTTCATTCACTCACGTAAAGAATATGCTGCAGTAAAGCCTTCTGATTCCCCAGAGATAATTTTCAGACCTATCAGAGGTGAGTGGTCATGATGCGCTGTGATCAGTTTTAGAGACAAGAGGCTAGAAGAGATTCTTCAAAGCATAGGTGCTTCCAGAAGCTTACCATCAGCAGCATTTCCTCTTTGATAAAGCCCTAACAATGAGGTTATTCTCCTTCCCTCTAAAAATATGCTGACTCCCATGGCACTTTGCTGATGTCCATCTGTCTTAGCATCATTGGTCTGTCAATCTAGACATCATAGATTAAAAGAAAATGCATCATATTATAACATCTCCCTATTTAAAACTCTTCAATGGTTTCTCGCTTTGTGGAGATAAGTTAGATTTCTTACCATGTACCTGTGCCCCTGCATGATCTTACTCCTACTGATCTTTTGACTGTACCCCATCTTGTTATACTTCTTATCCTCTGGTTTCAAAAGCTCCATTCTATTTTGTGAACATAAAGCTTCATGCATCTGGACTTTGACATATTACTTTTCTCTGCCTTGGATATATTTCTAATATATCTCTTAGCCCAGTCTTTAGATCTAGCTTACCTATCACATTCTCAGAGTGGATTTCCCTCATCAGTCAACTCTTTATCTGTCTCATACCTTGTCATTCTCCAGTTTATTATATATTTGGTGGAATATGTTTTTATTATATATTTGGTAAAATATACTTTCTTTGTAGCAAAAATCAGAAGTTGTTCTGTTTTATTAATATATTCATTGTTCATGAGTCTATTGTTTATGTCAACCTATTAGAATATATGCTTTCTGAGGACAGAGGTTTTGCCCTTCCTCTCTATTGTGGAGTCTCTGGCTCTCAGTATGGTCTGGTACAAAGCGTATTTGTTAAATAAGCAACAATGGTTCCCAATGATCAGGCTCTGATGAAATCAGAAGTAGCTTCTTGTCCAATTTGCAGTGACATAAGAAACTACTCTCTTGGTACACCCGGTTGACTTAATAGTTACAATTGTACTTAATCATAGAGGCTTAGAACTTAAGATAATCATCTTTCTAACTAACCGGAGTCCTTCTTTCTCCAACTTAAGTCCACATTCCTTTCATACTGACATTAGGGAAGCAAAAACACAGAGACACACTTATAGTGTAGTCTTGATAACTAGCTTACCATTAAATTAAATAACACCCTTGGTTTGAACATCAAAAGTCACCACAGCAACTGAACGAACTACCTAATGAAGATGTATTATCATTTCATTATTTGTACACAGCAACATAGATTTTTATGAAGTACCAAGTCTGGCAGCATTTAGAAAGTTTTTAACCTTTTCATATTGAAGTTTATATGAATCTAAACTTGAAGCATGGCTTGTGGAAAAAGCACTGGATGAAGTCGTAGCTTGGAGTAATTATTTCAGTCTTTGTATGATCTTTGAAATGTCATGTCACATATTTGAGCCTAAATTTCTTCCTCAATAAAATGGAGATAAAACCTAACCCACAGAGTTATTATGACATTTAACATCCAAATAAAACTCTGTACATGGGTATATTTTGTAAGTACCAAAATTTTGTTCAAAGCTAAGGAAACATTTTATGAATGGTAGCTACTAGTCTTTCACGTAAAAGGTCTTATTGGATTCCTAGTATATATAGTCTTTGTGCTAAGTGCAAGAGCCATAGTGAACAAAATCAACATGGTCCATATCCTCACAGAGTTTTTTTCTAAGATACAGAGAAATGGTAAATATTCTCAAATAAATATAGCACCATTACTTTTGGTAGGCATTGTGAATGAATGATATTGTTTAAGAGACATACCATTCATCAATAAATAATAGCATAGTTGTGAAATTGATATTGTCCTAAGACAGTCCTCTATCATGCCAACATAACTCTATTAAAATTCTTTTTCTCTGAGGAGAATAAAAGAAGTAGTTGACATCTGAAAACGAGAGTAGCAGGATGTGGTGGATACAGTCTAATATGTTAGAATTGTTTCCAAGTTCAGATTAATGTAGTTCATGGAAGATTTGGAAAATAAAGGAATTTCCTTGGATAAAATATGTCAACTCTTAGTTCCATCTATACACTAAGCCTGGAATTTCACCCTTACTATTTCTATTTGTGACTCACTTTCTGTTCTTCCTTAACAACATCTACTTTCTGAAAAAACTCACCCTCATGTCTTTCTTTCTTTACTATTGCCATAGTCTTGACCACTTATTAAGGTGATTGTAATATTCCTCCAATTCATGTCTGTGTTTCTACCCTCTTCTTTTTCAATCTAAGTGATATCTCTTCTTCGAAATCAGATGGTCAATAACAGTTCATTGTACATAAATCATAAAAGCAATTGGAAATTTTACTACATGATGCTTGACAAAAAGACAAAAATCTTAACAGATAATCAAAAGGCAAATAATAAATGGAAAAATATTCACAGCACATGAAGAGAAATGGCTGACTTTATTAATATGCAAAGAGCTCCTAAAAAATCAATAAGAGAAAGACAAATGACTTATAGAAAAATGGGCGAAGAAGATGAACAGGCAGTCCACAGAAAGAATCATGAATGGACAATAAACATGAAAAAGAGCACAATTTCACACATAATTAAGGAAATGCAAATTAAAACTTTAATGAGGTGCCATTTACCACCTATCAGAATGGTATAGATCAGAGTTTGAGAATCACACATATTGGCAAGGGTTGAAAAAACCAGATCTCACATTAACTATTGATGAGATTGCAAATTTGTAAAAAAAAAAAAAAAAAAAAAAAAGTCAATTTGGCTGTATCAAAACTTTAAGGGAAAACTTTAAGGGATGCATACCCTTTCATAGAATAATTTTAATTATTAGATTATACCTTAAATATATACTCTCATTCATTTATGAAAGTATGTTGCTATGTTGTGTATGTATTTTTTATTGTTTTGTGTGTTTGTTTTGTGTGTTTTTTTAGTCCTCAAACACTATAAGTGTCCCTCCACAAAAGTCTGGTCAGCTGAATTTTCTATATTAATATGCACTGGGTTCTTTGAGAAAGTGTCCAGCAAATAGCACACCTTTGTCCTGCCTGAGTTCAGAATCAATTGAGAAATAAAACGAGACATAGCATAGGTGTGGACCAAGATATCCTCTTTAAAAGACCTGTAGGGGCGCCTGAGTGGTTCAGTGGGTTAAGCCTCTGCCTTCCGCTCCGGTCATGATCTCAGGGTTCTGGGATAGAGCCCTGCATTGGGCTCTCTGCTCAGCCGGGAGCCTGCTTCCCCCTCTCTCTCTGCCTGCCTCTCTGGCTACTTGTGATCTCTGTCTGCCAAATAAATAAATAAAATCTTTTAAAAATTAAAAAAAAAAATAAAATGAAAGGCCTGTAAATTAGCCTGTACTAGAGAATGTGGCTTTTCTCTACAGGCAGATAGGCTTCCTCCAATGTACACGCTAGTCAGGATATCCCTCACAGCAAAGCTTGCTTTTGTAGGGACTTTTCCCAGTGCATGATCCCTTGGGCTGCACTCTCTAAAGAGAAAAGGTAAGACAAGAAGCATGCCCAATTCATTCTTCTGGAGCTGACCAATCAGGAAAGTGATCCCAGTTTTAATGGAAAAAAAAAATCTGATTTCACAAAGCATACTTAAGTAACTCAAATTTTGGAAAGCTGACCAATACTATCAATGGGTTACATTTGTGGAAGGCAACCGATCAAGGGCTTGGGACAACTAATATTGTTTATTTTATATCCTCTGTGTTTTCCAGATTTATTTTTGCTATGCACATATATTATTTATAATAACAATAAAAATAATGTAGATCATTTGTCAGTGCCTGGTTGCTGCTACTGAGTGGGAAAAAAAAAATTCATTTTCACTCACTTTGCTCTAAGCCATTTTTTCAACTTTGACTCTAGCTAAAACCTAGACAGGAAACCTCAGTACCACCAAATATTTACATTACCCCTGCCAGGGTTATTGGATCAGTTGACAAAACACTTCCTACTTACTCTGCCTGTCAGAAAACTGTCTAAGAAGTCACAGGCCAATGCTACTGTTGGGCAGAAAGATTGATATATTGTTTCTCAAACATGACATAGGAATATCTATCAATGATGTTTAAAATGCCTTTTAACCTGGAAATTACCGGGTTTTTGTAATTTATCCTAAAGCCATCACCGTGGATATGAATAAAGACATAGTTTCTAGGATATCCAGTGGAGTATTGTTTTAAATCTCAATAACATCGTTAATATTAAATATCCAATATTAGGAAATTAGTTAAATAAGGTAAGAGACATCCTTACAAAGGAAAACTGGGAGTCATTAGAATGAATGTTCTAATGTTCTAAAAATTGTTCACAACACATCCATAAGTGGAAAAGACATAGATACATTATGTAAAATATGCATCTAGTTGTGTGTGTAAATTCTAAAGGAAAAGATGTAGAGGAACATACTCTAAACCATCACTGATAGTCATCTCAGGATAATGAGGAGATCATCTAATTTTCTTTTGTTTTCCTACATAGCTGTATTTTTTTCAAATTTCTCCAATAAAATATATTACTCTTTTTTTCTAAAGGGAATTAGTCATTTTTAAAGCAAAATAATAAATTTAAAGCAAAATAATAATAACAATATGGCAGGATGCTACCAATTTCAGGACCCAGCTAAGGAGTCATCTATTACAGGGAGTCTTCCCCTGACAATCTGCTGTAATTCCCTAAACTCTCCATCCACATGGTTTTAGACCTTCTTGCCTTGTGTTTGACTCCTGCCCTAGACTGAAAAATCCTAGAGGACAGGAACCACATTTTGCCCAACAGGGAAACACCAATAATTCCCAAGAGTGATGTAAGGAACATGGCTGTCGACTGACCTGAATGAAGTATCTATATTGCTTTCAGATTAAAAAAAAAATTTTGTTTTGAAAGAACTGATGACAAGACAATAGATATACCCTTATTACCTAATAAAATTACCTATTGGGGGGAAATCCTTTTATTTGAAGAACTGTTCAGTTTCTACTAAATGTGATTTGATTCCATGTGAATAGACGCTCAGATTAATGTTTGAAAACCGTCAAACCCAAGTGCAAGTGGGCACCGCAAAAGGTTCTCCACATCTTGAGGATGTGGCATGGCATAGTAAAAATCATGTGTCCATAAGGAAAGTTTCGCTGTAGAGGAAGTTCAGAGTGCTTCATCAACCCAACCCTCGTACAAGTCGGGTTATTAATAAAGACCCCCGTCATCTAGTACCTGCTCACACTCTTGCTTTTTGAGAGAATAAAACCTGCAAGATGAGCTATGGCAGTTTTGTGCCTCTCTAGGACTTGTTAAATTTCTCTCTCCCTCTCCTCCTACCTCTTGAAATCTTAAGCGCCTATGCTTTATGTTCTGGCTTGTAAATGAAGCCTGTTATTATCATTGAGATAGTGTTTTTATGGCATAAATAATGAGCTCAAACAGGGGAAGCAGCATTGGGTGGAATTACTGCCTGAGCTGAAATGGAAATAATCAATATGTCCTCACTTACAAATCTCATCTGCATGTCAACTCCATCCTGCCGGCTGTCTCCCTACAGATTCATTTCGCAGGAGGCCCAATAAAACATGCGGGTGGCATTGATCTGTTTTATTCATAGCCAGAGATAGAAATGCATCATTTGAAATTAATAGGAGGGCTTCTGTTTATAACCCACTCCAGAATGAGTAGCCTGCAATGCAGACCATTAAGAAAGGACTCTTCCACTGAGAGGAAGAGATGACCCTGGGGAACAGGGATCAGGGACCCATGTTTGAAATCCTCTGAGATGTCATTCCCGTCACTACTCATCACACTTCAGAATTCTGCAACATGAATGCTATGATTACTCATTAGAGACTTTTCTGAAATCAACCCAAGATTCTATTAACAGATTCCATATATTTTACCAAATTCTGTCTGCTCTTCTTATCTTTAATATTGAGCAAAGATTGTGCAAAATGAACACTAAGACATAATCTCATAGAAATGGAAAGAACACATAGATATTGTCTCTTTCAGTCTTGCTCCTCATTGTGATATGTGTCCAACATTACAATGGGTCGACTACTACATTTGAATTGTCCCAGATAAGGGAAATTCATTATTTTATAATATAGCCCCATTTGAAAATACAGTTCAGAAAACTTTGGCTTTTCTAGAAAGTTGTAATAGAGCGCCTGGGTGGCTCAGTCAGTTAAATATCCAACCCTTGATTTCAGCCTCAGGTCATGATCTCAGGATCTTGGGATTGAACCTTGCACGGGCTCCATGCTCAACAGGGAGTCTGCTTGAGATTCTCTCTCCCTATCCCCTTAGCCCTCCCCCTGTGCTGTTTGTTTGTCTCACGTTAAAATGAGTAAATAAATTATTCTTTAAAAAAAAAGTTGTAATAAAAATTATCTCCTTGGTATTTCTGAAGGAGATAGGTATATTCCTTGGAGTCTCCCAGAGTAACCTATGGCATTCCTTGTACAACAGTATTTTAAAGACAGAATAAAGAACCAACCATTAAAATAGCCTATAATGGCCTGAATCTTGCTTGCCTCTTTGATTTATCATGTATTACTTGGTATCCTTACCTCCAGTTCTTTTTTTTTTTTTTCTTACCTCCAGTTCTTAGAATACATCATGCTTCCTACTTCCTAGATTCCCTTCACTATTTGCCCAGATAACGGATCCTCATTTTTCAGACCTCAGACCAGATGCCCTCTCTTCAGGGGAGATTTTAGTGGTTTTCCCAGGCTGGATCAAATCCCTCTGTCATATACATTAATCTTATCAAATATATTCCTTTCTAGCTCAATTTTTAACTAGATGTTTTATTTTGAGGTCATTGTAAAATCACATGCAATTGTAAGAAAAATATAGGGAGGTTCTGTGTTCTTTACCAAGTTCCCCTGAAAGTAGCCTCTGGCAAAACCATAATACAATACCAATCTGCTCTACCAGTTGCATTCATATTTCCCCAGTTTTCCTAATATGTATGTGTATATGTTCCATGCAATTGTGTCATATATGTAGGTTCACATACCCACCAGTTCATAGAGCACATGGAGCAGTGCATCACCGCAGAAGTCCCAAGTGTTGCCCATTTCCGTTCACATCTGCCCCCTCTTCTTACACATAACAGCAAGCCATCCCTAATCCCAGCAACTGATTTGTTCTCCACCTTTTCCATTTTATCATCTCCAGATGCTATGTATGGCACCATACATTATGTAGCCTTTGGGGACTGGCTTTCTGTAAGTCCCTTGAGGTAAAAACTGGAGATGCATACATACATACATACATACATAAATGCATATCACTTTTTCATTCTTTTTTATTGCTTAGTAGTATTCCATGGTATGGACCTACCACAGTTTGTTTAAGCATTCACCTCCATTGAACAGTATTGAGGGTGTTTTTTCTCTCTAGTTTTTGGTGATTACAAATCAGACTTCTAGGAACACTCACATGTGAACAAAGGTTTGCATTTTCCTGGAAAAAAATGGGTAAGAAGGCAACTACTGGTTTGCATTCCCATTGCATTTTATAATTCTATATTTGAGCTGTTGGATACATTTACAACTATATTAGTCACATGTCTGGACTCCATAACAGCAAAGGACTAAATATTTTTGTATCTGTGACACTTAGCACCATGCCTGGCACTTGATTGTTATTAAATCAGTGCATATAGTTCAATGTACATAAATATATTGTTTTAACTCTCCTTACTAGTGTAGGGGATTGATCTCGAGTCCATGCTTTTCAGTCACATAAGTCCCACTAGGTTTCTTGAATTGCAGCTTTCTTTCCTGGGGCCTTTGAGTGTACTGAGATTCTGCAGCCAGGAATTCAGAAGAAAATTTGTCTGGATGACTCCTACAATTGTATTCTTCCAGGTTGTTTATTTTCTCCATGGTCTCCTGCTGAAATACTGTGTGTTGTGTGTCTTCCTTACTCTAGGGACTTTACTCTGAAGCTTAAAGGGGAAGAGAAAATAATAAGTAAAAAACAACAACAACAACAAAAACCACCAGAGACCCAATTTTGATAACAGAAACCTTTTACCTACAAGTTGGTAGAAAATAACCTGAAATATCTAACAGTAAACTAAAGACAGGAAAAATATTTTATAAACAAACAACAAAAGAACTGTCTCTTAATTTTCTTTCCTTTGTGTTCCTGTCAAAAGGTAGGCTTTCTAGAGAAGTCCACTACTGGGGGGCAGAGAGGACCTGAATTTCTTTTATAATATTGTATGACTTTGCTTGGATAAATCCATGTCCCAGAGCCTCAGTTTAAAAAAAAATGGTGATAATAACTTTAAGAAGACCCTATGAAACAAGACAGGGTAAGGTAATCCTGCAATCTTAAAGCGCTATGTAAATGCCAATGTCCTTTTCTGCCCACGAGGCAGTGAAAAACAGTCTCCTATAGCACCTCCACATCAGTTTAGTTCAGTAGACCTGAACTGGGCATCTACCATGTTCTAGGCACTGACTCTGTGTGTGTGTGTGTGTGTGTGTGTGTGTGTGTTTGGAGTGGGGGTCAGTGTGAAGGCAGAAGCCCTGTACTTTTCTGTCACCACACAAAGAAATAATTGTAAAAAGATGGAAGCAGAAAGTGCAAAAAACCAGGGAGGGGCACCTAATCCAATTTGAGAAGAATGAGAGAAGACTATAGGCATAAGGACAGATTATTTGAAGCAGGTGCTGCTATTTGAGTGGGACTTGAGGAAAGGTGGGATATGGACCTTTAGAGATGGAAGGGATGGGGAGTCAAGAAAAATGGGAACAGAAGATCCAAGGCGTGGAAAATGAAAAGGAATTATGAATATTTGAATTGGACAGAAGAGTTTGATGAGTGCACAGGAGTAATTAGGCATTTGAGCCTCATTATAAAGGGCCAGTACATTAAGGTATAACATTTTGGCCTTTAATCTGTTGGCAGAAAGAGCCATTGACAATTTTTGAGCAACGTACTAAGAAAGGTGATTATGGTAGCTAAAGGGATAGAGAAAAAAAGAATAGGGACACCTGGGTGGCTCAGTTTGTTAAGTGTCATGATCCCAGGTTCCTGATGATCCCTTTGGCTTAGGTCATGATCCTGGGCCTCAGTGGGGATTCTGTTTCACCCTTTTCCTCTGCCCCCCCCCCCCCGATGTGTTCTCTCTCTCTTGCAAATAAATAAATAAAATATTTTTAAAAAGAGAGAGACTAGCTGGATACATGTTGGCTGTGGGCTAAAAGAGCATATGTAAGCAAAGTCAGAAGTCAGGGCACTACAAGCCAGGTAGAATTTTCAGGAGGAGCCTGGAGGGAATAAGACAGGAACACTTCGTGAGGTGTCTAGTAATTAAAGTTAAGTAATGAACATAAGCTCCACAGACAGATCTAACACTGTTTAAATTCTCATTCTTCCGAATTTGCTGTATAACTTTAGGCAAGTGAGGTACCCTCTCTGTGTTTTAGTGTCCTTACCTGTAAAGTGCAATCGACAGATTCTGATTGTTATGATTAAATAAGTAGGACCATAATCTCTAGCACATAATAATGCTCAATAAATTTTAGCTATGTTATTATCTTTACTTCTTTTTATTATTACCTAGGAACCTAGATTCTGTCTTGTGTGCCAGAAAGGTCATGCAGGGTATTGTATTTTAGAAAGATGACCTTATCAATAATGTAGACGGTGAATTTGAAGAAGATAAGACTGACAACAAAGGTGGCTGTTTTTGTAAACCTAGAAGAAAAAAAAGTTGAAAACCTGGACCAGAGAAGGGGTAAACCTCACGTATAGCTCACAGGAGCCACCCCGTTTCTTAGAAACACATCTAGCACAAGATGGATTCTCAAAATAACTGATGAATGAATGAATGAATGAATGAATGAATTGAATGGAGTAGAGCAAAGTGGCAAATCTGAAAAAACTCTAGAGAATAAACTTTTATTTTTTTAAAAAGGTTTTATTTATTTATTTGTCAGAGAGAGAACACAAGTCAGGGGAAAGGCAGGCAGAGCAAGAAGCAGGCTCCTCGCTGAGCAGGAAGCCCAATGAGGGACTCAGTCCCAGGACCCTGAGATCATGACCAGAGCTGAAGGCAGATGCTCAACCTACTGAGTGACCCAGGTGTCCTGAGAATAAACTTTTAAAACTGAAGTGTAATATGCACTCACAATTGATCACATATCATAATATACACCTTCATGAATTTTCACAAACCGAACAAACCCAAACCACCATCTTCCAGATCAAGAAACAGAGTATTATCTCCACCCTCCAATCTCTCCTTTGTGTTCTCTCTGTCACTGCCACCCACAAAGAAACTCTTGTCCTTGTCTTGACTTCTAATAGCATGCATTATGTGTGCTTTTTTTTTTTCTTTTTGAAAGAGAGAGAGAGTGTGTGTGAGAGAGAGCAGGGAGGGGCAGAGGAAGAGAGAGGATCTCAAGCAAACTCCATGCCCAGTGCAGAGCCCTATGTGGAGCTCAATCTCACCACCCTGAGATCATGACCTGAATCAAAATCAAGTGTAGGAGGCTTAACCAACTAAGCCTTTTTAAAAACACACCGTATGGGGACGCCTGGGTGGCTCAGCTGGTTGAGCGATGGACTATTGATTTCTGCTCAGGTTATGAGCTTGGGTTTCTGGGATATCAGCCCCAAGGTGGCGCCAGACTCAGCAGGGAATCTGCTTGAGGATTCTTTTCCTCTTCCTCTACCCTTCCCCATGCTTGTGCATGCATGCACACACACTTGCTCTCTCTCTAAAATAAATAAATAAATCTTTAAAAAAAATCCATATAAATGAAAGCATATACATATATACTCATTTGTGTCTAGTTTTGTATCTTTTGCTCAATATTATATTCATGAGATTGGCTCAAACTCCTGTGTGGAACACTGAATCTTCATTCTCACTGCTGTATTATTATTTTTCTGTGAATATACATATCCTCTTTCACTTATGAGGGGGTTATGTTCTGATAAACCCATTATAAGTTGAAAATAATGGCAAATTAACATGCATTTAATACACCTTATCTGATCATAGCTTGGCCCAGCCTACCTTAAGCATGTTTAGAACACTTATATTAGCTTATTGTTGGACAAAGTCATCCAACACAAAGCCTATTTTATGACAAAGTGTTGAATATCTCATGTAATTTATTGAATAATGTAATGAAAGTGAAAAGCAGGATGCTTATATGGATACAGATGGTTGTTAATGCATCCATTCTTTACCCTCGTGATTGCTTGGTTGACTGGTAGCGTGGCTTGCTACCACTACCCAGTATCACAAGAGAGAATCTACCACATATCACTAGTCCAGGAAAAAGATCAAAATTCAAATTATGATTTCTACTGAATGCATATTGCTTTTGCATTATTGTGAAGTCCAAAGATCATGAATTGGATTATCGTTAAGTTTGGGGCCATCTGTACTAGAACTATTTATTCTGATGATGGCTACATCGATAATTCCCACTTGGGGCTATGACTGATAATAGTTAGATGAATATCCCAGCACTTGTCTTATAGTGAATGTGTGAATGCATTTCAGTTGCGAGTGTACCTAAGAGTTCAGTTAATGAGTCCAGGTTAGGCGTAAATTCCATTTTTTTAAAAGATTTTATTTATTTATTTGACAGGCAGAGATCACAAGTAGGCAGAGAGGCAGGCAAAGGGAGAGAGAGATGGAAGCAGGCTCCCCACTGAGCAGAGAGCCCGATGCGGGGCTCCATCCCAGGACCCTGAGATCATGACCTGAGCCGAAGGCAGAGGCTTAACCCACTGAGCCACCCAGGCGCCCCCGTAAATTCCATTTTGATAGATACTTGTTGTATCCTGAAGTGTCTGGTCTGGTTTATACTCCCACCAGCAGTGTGTAAGCGTTCATTGTTGTTATTGTTGTTAGCTATTATGGCAGTCGTGATACACTAATGTTTTAATTTGCATTTTCCCAGATTACTAATGAAAATGATCTCTTCTTGTTTACTGGCTATATAGATATCTTCTTTCATAATGTACCAATTCAAGTTTTTTGTGCATTTACCTATTGCCTGATCCGTCTCTTTTTTTCTCTTATTTATTTGTAGATTTTTTATGCATTTATAGGACACTGTAGGAAATTCTTTATTGGATATACACACCCCAAATGCCTTTTCCTGGACCAGGATTGAGTTTGTACTTTTTTTTTATTGTTATCTTTTGATGAACAGAGCACTTAATTTTATTGCAGATAAATCTATATTTTTTTTGATTGTTGTTTTATCTTTCTGTTTAAAAAACTTTTTTCTATTTCAAGCCTTAAAAAATGTCTTCCTATGATTTCCTCAAAAATCTTTATTGTTTACTTTTCACTCTTATGTCAGTAATCTATGTGGAATTTAATTTTGTGTAAGATATGAGATAGGAACTCAATTTTTTTTTCCGTGATGATATCCAATTAATCCCCCGCCTTTTATTGACAAGATCGTATTTCCTCAACATTGTAATGACACCAATATAGTGCATTAGGTAATCATATTCTTTAAAAAATGCTCTCTTCTACTGGTCAGCTTATCTAAAAATGAACATTATGTGGCACGTTTGAGGAAACCAAGTATTTGAAAAGGGACGTTGGTAGTGTTTGTTGTCCAAGAAAGTCCTCAGTTTGTAACAAACTAAAGATTGGCTCTGAACACAATAGCAGACAGTTGTAGCTTCTATTAGTTTATAATTCTTGGAATGAGATCTGGTTTGAAAGCTCCATGCAAATGGCTGCAATTTTATTTGCCAAATGTGTGAAAAATATGTATCTTCTCATTTTCCTGAGAACACATAAGTTAGGCTCATTTTTTCCATGCATCGTTAGGCATAATGTGTTTGTTCTCATGCTTCTTGGAAACCAAAGCTCAGCCTGGTCACAGAGTATAATGGTCAAGGCTGTGGTTCTTGTGGAGAGTAAGATTCTAATCTCAGTGCTTCCCTGGTTCAATATGAGATCGGGGACAGAGACATCTCAAAGCTTGATGCCTTGTTTTCCTCAGAGTAAAATGAAGATAATTAAAAATATATATATATCTCCAAGCTAATTAAATACTCAACACATAATTCCCTTAAATTATTATAGTTGTAATAATTTAATTTGGGAAAAATATGTGTGACAGCATATTAAGATGTTAAAAACCCCCTTACATAAAGATATCAAATTTGTGTGCTGCTTTCCTCCTAGGTTATATTTTGTCCTGGGACTGTAAAGTCTTTAACTAAAGGTAATGTGTTATTAAAGAGTAATAAAGATTGTGATGCAGAGAAATTGATAACTGCCTTCACATCACATGTAAATTTCAAAGGAATTTGAACTAAACTTTCCAAACACGACCTCCTTGGCATAGACAGATTCCTCCTGGCTTCAGGCTACTCTCCTGTGGGGTGTACCAAACTTGAAGACATGATTAAAATGATTATTTTTACATATAAATCTTTTTTTTCCCTGTCTGTGATGTGTTTACTTCCCTCTCCCCAGAGTCAAATTTTTGAATTAGGAAAATGGAATTTTGCTCATGTATTAACAGAAGAAAAAAGGCATGAGATTCCATATGGACTTAGCCTCTGGTCTTTCCCCATCCCAATCCATCTTATGCAGAAAGTCTTAACTTCCTAGAGCATTAGAATTTAATTGAGGGGGGAGGTAATTTCTCTCTCTCTTTCTCTCTCAACTTTTTATTTTGAAATTATTAGAGATACCAAGGGAGTTTCAAACATAGCACATAGAATCCCAAGAATCCTTCACCCAACTGCTCCCAATCTTATATAACTCAGTAGTACTAATCAAACCAGGAAATCACCATCAGTATAATCCTGTTAGCTAGACTCCAGACCTTATTCAGTATTTGATTTTTAGGCACATATCTGTGTGTGAGTGTGTGTGTTTGGGGGGGGGGGTCCATTTGATTTAATCTCATATGTAGATGCACAGAACCATCACTACAATCAAGATATACTACTATTCCCAGGACACCTGGGGGGGGCTCAGTCAGTTAAGCGTCTGACTCTTGGTTTCAGCACAGGTCATGATCTCAGGGTCCTGGGATTGAGCCCTATTGGGGATCATGCTCAGTGGGAGTCTGCTTGAGATTCCCTCTCCCTCTTTACCCCCTCCCAGTGCTCCCCACTCTCTCAAATAAATAAATAAATATTTGGGGGGGAAAAAGGTAAACTACTATTTCCACATCGCAAAGGAGCTCCTTTGTGCTGCTCCTTTATTGTGGTTGCCTTGTGGGTGTCATAGCTCTCTTTTACCTGCAGGATAAATTTCAGACTTCTTAACCTAGTAGTCAAAACCCTTCAAAGGGAAGGAATGACTTTAAACTGGCAGTGCCTAACATATTCATCAGACCTGATTCGCCTGTGGGCAGAGTCTCTGTGAGTTCAAAGATTCATGCCCAGGTGTTCGTCTCCCTGTAAACTTGCTCTAGGAATGTAGGTAAACGTTGGCAGAATACTTCCGGGCATCCTTACTGTCTCTAGACCACTTCATCTCCATGCAGGTGTGTGGCAAAAATATTTTACAAGGACCTGAATAATTGGGGCAGGTCTGCCTAACCCTTTTCAGATTTCTTGATTTCAGTTCTGTTACCTGCCGTTGGATAAGTAAGCCTGGCTGCAATTTTCTCCACAGAGGCCATTTTAATTCAGGCTTAGGAGAATTCATGTTCTCCCATACAACCTCTTTCAAAACTTATATTGAACATTGTGTCATGCTTCCCTGAGTATTAATCAAAAAGCACTCTGTAAAAATCTAACTATTTCCCTTCTACCTCTATAGCTTGTTCAGATGGGATCATAAAGAGATTTTATCTTGCCTCCACCGAAGGAAAGATATGTGGTGTGATCATCAAATCCCATCTAAATTCCTAATATCCAGCCATGTTCCAAACATTTTGCTAGGCTCTGGAGACTTAGTAGTAGACAAAACAGATAGTATCTACCTTCAGAGAATTTATAGTCTGGAGGAATTTTTTTTTTTTTTTTTTGAGAAGGCAGGGAGGGACAAAGGGAGAGGGAATCTTAAGCAGGGTCCATGCCCAGTGTGGAGCTGCATGCAAGGCTTGCTCTATCCACCATGAGATCATGACCTGAGCTAAAATCAAAAGTGCTTAACCTACTGAGCCACTCAGGAGACCCTGGAAGAATAATTTTTTTTTTCCTTTTTCTTTTTTAAGTTATTATTTATTTATTTATTTACTTACCTACTTACTTATTTTTAAATTTTATTTTATTTTTTTCAGTGTTCCAAGATTCATTGTTTATGTACCACACTCAGTGCTCCATGCAATACGTGCCCTCCTGAATACCCACCACAAGGCTCACCCAAACCCCCGCCAAAACCCTCAGTTTGTTTCTGAGGGTCCACAGTCTCTCCTGGTTCATCTCCCCCTCTGATTTCCCACAACTCACTTCTCCTCTCCATTTCCCAGTGTTCTCCATGTTATTTCTTTATGCTCCACAAATAAGTGAAACCATATGATAATTGACTCTCTCTGCTTGACTTATTTCACTCAGCATAATCTCCTCCAGTCCTGTCCATGTTGATACAAAAGTTGGGTATTCATCCTTTCTGATAGAGGCATAATACTCCATAGTGTATATGGACCATATCTTCTTTATCCAATCGTCTTTTGTAGAACATCTTGGCTCTTTCCACAATTTGGCGACCATGGCCATTGCTGCTATGAACATTGGGGTACAGATGGCCCTTCTTTTCACCACATCTGTATCTTTGGGGTAAATACCCAGTAGTGCAATTGCAGGGTCATAGGGTAGCTCTATTTTTAAATTCTTAAGGAATTTCCACACTGTTTTCCAAAGTCTGGAAGAATAATTCTTAAGGCAGTATTCACATCTGATTATCTCGATATGGTAGTGGCTGTTTCAATGTATTATTATACATAGTACAATATTCATTATATATTGGATGGATGGATTCACCAGCATGTGAGTGATTGAAGAAACAAATGCCAAATTGAGAGATATTAAGAAGTTTTTAGTCTCTGTTTGCCCCCCTAAATTCCATTTTGTACTATTTAGAATGAGCTGAGCCTTCATAAGAAAATGTCCTCTTTGAATTGTAAGATGGAAAGGTACAGGCAAAGGCTGAAATTTCTGAGCAGTTTTTTGAAGCCACTTTACAACCAACCTGCCTTCTTTTTTTTTTTTTTTTAAGATTTTATGTATTTATTTGACAGACAGAGATCACAAGTAGGCAGAGAGGCAGGCAGGGAGAGAGAGGGGGAAGCAGGCTCCCCACTGAGCAGAGAGCCTGATGTGGGGCTTGATCCCAGGACCCTGGGATCATGACCTGAGCAGAAGGCAGAGGCTTTAACCCACTGAGCCACCCAGGCACCCCCCCAACCTGCCTTCTTTTTGAAGGCTGCGCCCAGTAACAGATACTGGGCACTGCTCTCTTCCTCATTCTAATTTACAGTGCAGCCAATTCAAATAGTATGCAAAAAGAAGCATTACTGAAAAATAAGTATTATCAATTAGCATACAAAAGAAGAACTACAGAAGCTGTTTCTGGGTAAGAGGTCCTGAGAGAACCCAACAGCCCACAGGCGGCAACAGTGGTAAACATCCAAGTTTACAACCCCTTTGAGGTGCCCGAGCAAAGAAAAGCAACTTCCTATTAGTGGTCCTAAAGCAAACTAATTTTACTTCCCTGGAAATTCATTTGGAAAACAGCATGATTGCAGGTGGCGGGATGGGAAACTCTATGGGTGCATTTAAGAGAAAACTATCACCCATCCAGAGCTCTGTAGAGCTGACCCTGACAAAATGTTATTGTGGGCAGGTCATTTGTTCAAAGTCCAGACTGAATACTCTACTTAAAGCAAATGGAATTTGGTTATCTTAAGAGAAAGGCTTATGCCATCTAGCCTTCTGTGTGTGTCCTTTCAGCCAAAGGGCACTTGAGCAACCGAGAGTGGATATGTTGCTGTAACTGTTCATTTTTTACAACATGCCAAGCTCATATGCTGTCTCCTCTGGGCGGTGTCCATAGATCCTTATGGTCATCATGCATTCTGTTCTTCTGGGCTTTCTCAGTGTATTTTGGACATTTGATGGGTCCTTAGCTTGGCTCATAAAGCCCTCCGAGATGGGAATCCTGTACATAACCATCTCTCACTATGCACCTTGTACTCATTGTATTTCAGCTAACTCAAAGGCATCGTTAATTTTCTAAACCTGCCATGCCAGATCATGCCCCCATGGTCACATTGCTTCCCTCTGTCTAGAACGTCTTACCTGACCACATTCTACCAGTAACTTCCCATTTTCAAAACAGGCTTCAAATCTTACCTCTTATAGAATTGGCCTTCTGCTTTTGTGGCCTTTGCATTCCCATGGATATACTTTGGCGATTAGATCTAAGTCATCTCTGTTGCATTTTTTAAAAATCTGTAATCTCAGTTCCTCAACCATGCATGTTTCCCAGCAGACAGCATTGACTGTACATGGAATAAAGGAATGAGTGTTGGTAAGGCAGCCAGCAGTTTAAAACCTTTCTTGTCCTTAAAACCTTGGGAGAGGAACATACAAATGTTAAGCCTCAGTTTCTTCATGGGGGGGAACACTGAGCCACAGAGGATAGGAGTAAGATATAAAGGAGCTGGCTGGTATAGGTATTCGATACCTGCTAGTTGCCTTTTTTCCTCACCTTGAGTTGTGATGACTGAAGCAGAAACTGCATTAAGTAAGGCTAAGTGGCAGTATTGACCAGAAGGAAGCAGAGAGCAGTATCTAAGGGGTACTAAGCCGAAATCTACTCGTGTGTGTGTGTGTGTGAGAGAGAGAGAGAGAGAGAGAGAGATGGGGGACAATCATTCTGCCTACTGGATGGGAGACAAAAGCCAATACCTACTTTTAGAGGAAGCATTTTTAGTATAAATGTATCTTGACTTCATTGTTGGAGAATGAAAATATCCAGATAAACAAAAAGTAGTCTTCTTAGGCTCTACAAATCATTAGGCTATGACTTTTGAAAAGAATGATGTAGGTGTATTTGGGGGTGTCTGAAAAGACTAAGCTGAGCTTCTGTTGTTGAGCACACCCCCCAACTCGAAGGATCTGTCACCCCAGCCAGGCTTCAAGGATGTGGCCCCACCCCTACGGACTGGATCAAATCTGTTAAAAATCAAAATTCAGCTGACTAAATTTGAAAATCCAATTGGCTTTATTCAATAATTCATGAATCAGGCAGCATCCCATCTCACAAGAAAAAAAGGAGCTCCTAGGAGTTATATAAAATAGGAAGTTTTTATAGGCAGAGGGGTGGGACAAGGAAGTTAAAATGGTGAATTAGTTCAGGCAAGGTTTTCTTTACTCAGGGAAAAGCAGAGGGTCTTATGAAGAATCACCTCCCCAGTAGATCAGGAAATGCCCTTCTGATTGGTTAAAATTCCACTCTCTTGGGGAGACTGAAACTGCACCTAGGTTAGATATCAAGTCTCAGTCGGGTTTAGCAAAAGTGAGTCTTTTTTGGGCCTGCTGTTTCTTTTTTAACAGACCCAACCCCAGCCAAGCTCAGTCAAGGTCTCCCCCACCATCACTGCACCTGGGCTGAGAGGAACAGAGTACTTCTCACTGGGAGCTTGACCAAGACACAAATTCTGGAGCACTGGAGTGGTCCTGTTTTCAAGTATGCTTAGGGAAGCTGAGACTTTCATTCTGGATTTCACAGGCCATTATTTTCATGGGACACAGAGAAGTTATGAGAAAGGGGGAAAAAAAAGTTTTACAGTGATATGGGTGGTAAATTCTCTTTTAAACAAAGTTGAGTTTAACTAGGGACCTCACGACAGGATTTCTCAAAGCCTATAAATTGCTAACATGTTTTGTGATTTCCCCAAGATATGTACAGTGTAGTAAAGCATAGCATAGTTATTTCCATCTTTTAGACCATGGCAAAGCCATGAAGCTGGGGGTCCGTAGAACACCCTTGGGGATTATGTGTATGTAGATTCTGAAGATGGGTTTTGGTCCTGGTTCCCCCAATGACTCTCCTTGTGACCTTTAGTAAAGCATTTGACCTGTCCCACAATGATTCTCCTTGTGACCTTGAGTAAAGCATTGACCTGCCCAAGCCTCTACAACAGGCACGTAGATTTAAATCTACCTACATATGACATCATTTACTGTCTTCATATAACTGAACGAATAACCCTGATCCATGTGTTTATTGTTCACAGAACTCCATAGCAAACAGTGGCACGTTCAAAGTCTATTTAAGGAGAGCTCAGCCCAGGGACTGTTACAATCATGTGGGTAATGTGAAGGGACAGAAAAGAGGATTGAGAAAGCACCCCAATACTAGCAAGATCAGGGCATTCTCAATGCCCTTGAGTCTGAAAGAACAAGGTGAGGAAGCAGTTACAGGAACCTACAGAGAGTTCAGTCGCTGGCAGTAGGAGAGGACTACCTAACAGGAACAGTGAGGGGAAGCAGTTAACCTACAGTGACCCAGAAAGAGACACCTGCGGAATATATATCCCAACTTCATTTTTCCCCTGCCTTCCATATATGTTGCCAACATCACCTATTGGCTGAACCCACCAGTAGGCATGGGGCAACGGAGCCCAATGATAGAAAAGTAACAGTTTTCTGCCTCATAAAGGAGGGCAGGACAGTAGGTCTGTAGGTGCATAGATATAAGCAGTTGGCAAGTTGGCAACCAAACCAATTCACAAATAAATCAAAAGAAACGGAGTCAAAATGATGATGAAACAACTCTTTGGAGAAATTGTGAAATCATACCACCAAAGATGACATCAAAGCAAGCCTCCCTGAGTCTCTCCAAAGTACGGCCCACATTGCTACATGTTTCAGAGGGTTTTCCCTCATTTGGGGAAATCAAATATTTAAAAGCAGACCCACTCTGAAGTCTCCAGGAAGCAGCAAATCTGGGACTTGATAGATCTAGTTATTAAGAGTCAGTCCATCTAAGCAATCTGTTTCCCTGCCTTTCTTGCTGTGTTGGTAATTTTGCAAAAACTGCTGAACTTGCTCTTCTCTTCACAGCAGATTGTAGACAGAGTAAAGGATGTATGTTGGTTGTCTATCACCCTTTAGAAAGAATCCCTACCCACGTCTTTCAACAAGTTCCAACCTTCTCATTCAGACATTTAGAAAAGGGAATACAAGGGGAATCATCATTAAGGAAGCAATTGTGTATATTTGCATCTCACACTGATGCAGGCAGAAAATAATGTCATTTTCCCCAACTCCGTTATCATATACCAAGACAGGCTCCAGCTACTTTCTTGGATTGTTCCAGATTGAGAAATCTTTAGTCAGAGACAGTTCAGTGGCCTATAAGATGAAAAAAAGAGGCTGGAGAGCTGAGAAGGCATCTCAAAAATGGATTAAAAAGTGGGGAAAAAAAAGAAGAAGAAGAAGAGGAAAAGAAAGAGACAGAGAGTTAAAAGCCAAGGGTGGAGAAGGGAGGGGTACAGGCAAAGAGAGGAGGGGAAAAAAACAAACATACAGCACTGTTCCCAAACGTTAAACTTATAGTTTCTAGATATTTGTTACCAAGAATACAGCCCCAGCAACTAAGAATCCATTCACATTTCTCTTTCCATCTGAATTATTATTGAACTGTTGGGCACAATTAATTGTGAATTACACCCAACAAGTGCCTACCATCACCAGCACTGAAGAGAATGTTCACCATATGCCAGATCATAAATGTCTCCTTCCCATAGGAGTGACTTACCTCCTCAGCAAGAATCTATTCATCCTATTCTTAATGATGCTTACCCCATTTTTTTTAATAAAGCACCATTTGAAGCAGAGAATGTGGAACACTACTGCCGTAGTCTTGGGAAGACATATTAGAATTGCAAGCAACCTTGACCAATTTGAAAGACAAATGTATTCTGATATAAAAAACATTTAATAATAAGGAAAATTGCAGAGCAGTTTGTACCGGTTGATCTACAAAATTCACCAAATTCCATGCTGGATGAGCCTGGCCATGTGCAAAATTCCAGTGGAGGGAAAAAAAAATCTAACAATCTAAGTAAATTTCAAAGTATTTAGCAATCAGAAAGATGGAACTGGTATTGTGAATGTAAAGAGACTACAGGTGGGGTAGCAAAGAAAGGGGACGTTAACTTCTTTCAAGTTCAACACCTGATTCATGAATTATATTAAAGACTGTGTCTAATTCATAGCTGAACATTTTAACCATGTGATTAAGAATTTTGAACAATTTTTCAAATTTCTTGAGAAAGATATGAACCCCAATAGAGCACTGAGTGAATTGTTTTATGCCAAGAATCAAAGATCCCCAATACTGCTTGCTCCTCTCATCCCACTGGTTCTCTGACTTTGACCAGATGGACACTACCTGTTTCCTTCTCTCTCTAAACTGACCTCCTGGACATAGTGCCATCACCTGCTTAAACTCGTGTCCTATGACAGGCACATCCAACTCAACTGCTCCTGTCCCAGTTCTCCCATCTACAAGTGTGAGTGGCAATAAATCTCAGTAATTACATATGGAATTACATACGGAAAAGGAAGTTGGACCCCTACCACCAGTTTAATTCAGTCATAGTTCACCTTGGAGACTTAGATAGGTAATGCCTGAGCTTGAGTTAATACAAAGAGATGGAGTAGTAGGGAAGAATACAGAGGACCAGGGGACAGTAACTCCTACTCAGAGCTTTTTTCTCAAATGCCAAGGGAGCGCTTGTGCCAAACTCATTTGTCTCATTGATAGGAGAATTTAAAAAGTACTTGTCATAAGAAAACACAGAAAATAATAAGGTCATTTGATCCTTTGGTCAACACTTCTACATCTATTCTTAGAATGTGCGCTGGAATTCCTGGCCAACAACGAGTTCTTTCTTAATGACTGTGCTCCTCTTTGTCCTAGCCCTGATTGCTGTGGAAGTATTCCATCTTTGAAAGTTCTGAACATTTCTGCACTTAGCACAGTGCCTGATGCATTATACATGCTCAGGATTTGCATTATCAATGAAAGTCATTTCTTCTATCAAAGGAAGGTATTTCAATGGAGAATAACTATCACAGTTTTCACCCTTTCTCAGCATATTATCTTAGTAATTATAGTATTATTGTAAGATTCAACTAAATTAATGCCTTAAAGTGCTTGTAACAGTGGCTGTATGTTTAAAATTATTTTTATTTCAAGGCTTCTTTTGCTATTCAATCCTTTCTAAACTTCCTCCATTCAAGACCACTATTTATTTCACAAGAACTGACACTTTTCTTTGTTTGGGGTCACAGCTGATGCATTCTCTGTATTATGGGGATATCAGCAATAGCTAGAACATTTCCTTTGACAGAGAGTCTAGGATGACCAAAGACTGGTCAAAGTTAAGGTTCCCATATTACAGGATGAATTGTGTCCCGCATTCATGTGTTGAAGTCCTACCCCCAATACTTCAGAAGGCAACTATAGTTAACAGATAGGATCTTTAAAGAGGTAATTAAGTTCAAATGAGGCCATTATGGTGAGCCTTATCCAGTATGTCTGGTATCTTTATAAAAAGAGAATAGAATACAGACACATACCATGCAAAGACCATGTGAAGAGCCTGGGAGGAGATGGCCATCTACAAGCCATGGAAAGTGGTCCTCAGAAGAAACCAATATGTCTGACACCTTGATCTTGGACTTCTAGCCTCCAGAACTATGAGAAAATAAATTTCTGTTGTTTAAGCCACACTGTGTCATTTTGCTATGGAGACTCTAGCCATCTAATATCCCCTAAGACTCTGGGATGTCTAAGCTGAAAGAGGGGAGAAACCTAAATGCAAGATGTGGCATTGCCAGTGGTTACTGAGTAACTTGAAGAAACATTCTCAGGACTGAGAAGCTGGAACTCCAGACAGACCAGCCCCTGGATTTGAGCTTCACCCTTATCTTCAGCAAAGTGACTAATCTCTGTGAACCTTGGGTTTTTTTTCATCCACAAAGGGGAAACAAGTAACTTACATCATAGAGTTTATGTGAGAGTTCATTGTAAAAAATGGATTTTAAGTAGATTGTGCCATACTTCACATACAATGAGTACTAGTAAAAGCAGCTCTTTTATTATTAATAACATTACTATCATTACTTGATCTTTCAATGTCTCAGTTTTAATATTTGTAAAAGAAGATATTTGTGCCTGACTAGCAGGGTTGGTGTAAAGAAGAAATCCATGAATATTGATGAATAAATATTTCCATGATGTATCATGATGTGAGTGGTCTCTTCCAAGTACAATGGATAGCTTGTGTGTTCTTTGGAGAGAATTTGAAGACAGTAATACAACTGAATAAAATTTAGTCTCCTTTAACAGTGATGAAATATACATGGGGTGCATCTCTCCCACTCACCTCCTGTGAGATATTGTAAACTAAAATGAGCCAAATCAAAATGAGATTAAAAAATGATTGTTATAATTATATGCTCTTCACATCTTCTGAACACACTATTAAGTGCTAAGCTAAGCACTTCGCAAATTATCTCGTTCAGTCTGTAAGCTCATCCTATAAAGTGGGTTTATAAAAGGGAAGTAAGGTGTCCAAGGTCACAAAGTACACAATAGGACAAGCCATTGGAAGCCAGGGAGTCCGACTCCCTGAACCAAACTGGTTTTGTAATAGTCCTCATCATGATTTAGAGAACACCTGCTTTCCTCCCTTTCCTGTGCAGTGTACAAACAAGGAAGAAGCATCTCAGATGTTTAGCTGGACCCCATAATTAGCCTGCATATCTCCAACTTGATCTTGGTGACTGTCATTCTTGATGGACCTATTCACACTGGCCCACTGTCTGGATCTCACTCATTTGGTGATTTATGGACCATGTCAGTGTAACTTAGTGTCTTAATGCTCCTAGTCAAGGACCATCAGATGTCTTCCAAAGCCTCCGATGTCCTTCAGAGAGAAAGAAGTAGAATTCACATGTTCATAGCTTTAGTGATCTTTCAATGAAAGGAAGAGAAAATTGGGCAAAGAATTAATAGACCTAGGCCTTTGGCTCTGAAACTTATTAGTTATGTGGCTCTGCCTCTGGCAGTTACTTTCTCTAGCCTCCATATTGCTACAGCTGCCACTCTTCAGCTTTTGACTTATTTATAGGTTCACCTTTTCCTCTGTTTCGTGAGTCCCTAGAAAAGTAAAATGTAATCCTATATAAAAATAATGTCTATTTATTTGAGATCCTAGAATCTAGAGAGGCCATAGTTGAGAGTCTGCAAACATTTGACTAATGAATGTATTAGAGGGTGGAGTTAAATAAAATTCTTTTTTTTAAAGATTTTTAGTTACTTATTTGAGGGGGGGCACAAGTAAAGGGAGAAGGGGAGAGGGAGAGGATCCTGATGTGGGGCTTGATCCCAGGGCCCCAAGATCATGTCCTGAGCTGAAGGCAGACACTTAACCAACGGAACCACCCAGACACCCCTAAGTCAAGTGTATGAATGGGCTTGCTGGGGTCTGTAGTTGTATACATACCTGAGTGCATATATGGATAGTCCTGAGAAATGAGCTCAAGATTTTTCCTTATTTTAAGAACTACTGACTAAAAAATATGAATGTGATTCTATATTTTAGAATAAAGAGAAAGATATCACGAAGCAAAGACAGACCATCTGTGGGATTGAAAGAAGCTCAATACAAAAGAGTATTTCAGAAGTGAAGAATAATATCAAAATTCCTCCTAGGAAGGGACACTGTCAAAAAGAAGTAGCTATACTTTTATGTTGCATTCCTGTGGCTTTCAAGATAGACATACGAATCTTGAATCTAAAAGGAATACCAGAGTTTATCTATTTTGGTCCTCAATATTCAGTTGAGGAAATCATGGCTCAGAGAAGAGAAGGACTTTGTTAAAGGTCAAACAACTAATTAAACTTGAGTCTTCTGACTCCTTTTTCTTTCTATGAACCTATTCTTTCAGTGATTTTCCCCCCCAAACAGTGGAACTGTTTCTTTAATGAAATATATTACCTACGGAACCCCAACATGAAAACTGAAATAATGGAATTTTTCATATTGAAGGAGGTCTTGGGGCTCTGGAACTGAATCATATTCCCTAAAGCTTGGGATCTGGAAGAAATTCTAGTTTGAAGTCTACTGGGAAAATCCATGCTAGCTTTCATACAATTGCTAGTGCAAATTAAAACTGCAAATTAGTTAAGAAAATTTTGCATGATCATTAAATAAATAGGTCCTTGCAGGTGAGAAATTGAAGAGTGTCCCCAGTTTAAAACTCCCTTTTAATGACACAGAGGCACAAAATACACCCCTCCTCTAAAGACTTCTAGCAATATGTCCTTGGTCCCTGCATAAGTTGTCGGAGCAGACAATTGTCTGGATAGATGATGGATGACATTTTTTAGATTTTTACTTACCCTCAGCGGTCTTTGGCATGATATATAAAATGTCTGTTTTTTGGTTCCTGTCTCAGTCTTTTCTTGCTTGCTTCTGTAAGGGATGGCATATCTCAAGGAGATTATTCTTCTTCAGAGGTGGCACTTACTAGGTCTCCTCAGTCTTGTCACCTGAATGGTGATGGGAAAGCTGTGCTGGGTCCAAAGTCATTGTTCTTTAAAATAGCCAAGGTGGAGAGTGAGTGGGCTAGCCTTCAGTGTGGAAGTGGAAGGGACCAGCCCCTTCCAAAATGATACTTGTGGAATTGTTCATCACAGGATAGAAGAAATGGGAGCCTTTTATTCTTTTATGCCACAAGAATGATTTTTCAAATTTTTTTTTCACCATCTTATCTGACCCTCAGTTTGTTTCCTGTGGTTAAGATTCTCCTATGGTTTGTCTCCCTCTCTGATTTCATCTTGTTTTATTTTTTCCTCCTTCCCCTGTTCTCTGTTTATCATATGAGTGAAGTTATATAATAATTGTCTTTCTCTGATCGACTAATTTTACTTAGCATAATACCTTCTAGTTCCATCCACATCATTGCAAATGGCAAGATTTCATTGTCTTGATGGCTAATATTCCATGTATAGGTATATACCACATCTTCTTATCCATTCATCTATTGATGGACATCAGGCTCTTTTCATAGTTTGGCTGTTGGGGACATTGCTGCTATAAACATTTGGGGTGCAGGTGCTCCTTTGGATCACTACATTTATATCTTCAGGGTAAATACCTAGTAGTGCAATTGCTGGCTCATGGGGCAGCTTTGTTTTTAACTTTCTGAGGAACCTCCATACTGTTTTCCACATTGGCTGCCCCAGTTTGCATTCCCACCAGGAGTGTAAGAGGGCTCCCCTTTCTCTACATCCTTGCCAACATCTGTCATTTCCTAAGTTGTTCATTTTAGCCACCAGTATGAAGTGGTATCTCATTGTGGTTTTGATTTGTATTTCCCTGATGCTGAGTGATGTTGAGCATTTTTTTTTTCTTGTCTGGTGGCCATTTGTATGTCTTCCTTGGAGAAATGTCTGTTTAGGTCTTTGGGGGCTGACATTATTTTATTTTATTTATTTTTTTGTTTTTTTTTTTAATAAAAAATGTTTTTTATTTCTTTTCAGCCTAACAGTATTCATTGTTTTTGCACCACACCCAGTGCACCATGCAATACGTGCCCTCCCTAATACCCACCACCAGGCTCCCCTAAGCTCCCACCCCCCGCCCCTTCAAAACCCCTCAGGTTGTTTTTCAGAGTCCGTAGTCTCTCATGGTTCACCTCCCCTTCCAATTTCCCTCAAATCCCTTCTCCTCGCCATCTCCCCATGTCCTCCATGTTATTTGTTATGCTCCACAAATAAATGAAACCATATGAGAATTGACTCTCTCTGCTTCACTTATTTCACTCAGCATAATCTCTTCCAGTCCTGTCCATGTTGCTACAAAAGTTGGGTATTCATCCTTTCTGATGGAGGCATAATACTCCATAGTGTATATGGACCACATCTTACATATCCATTCGGGCAGACAGTATTTTAGCCTTACTCATAATGGTATTACCACAAAGCCCTCCCCAAAGCCCTGAAGTGTTGATAAATATGCATACTTTAAAGAGTTAATTAATCAGTTATGGAATGTGAAACCTAAGTAAAATGGAGGCAGGAACATTCAGGATCAAGGTAAGAAAGAAATCTCTTCTAGATGGTACCTGCAGCCCATGACCTGAGAAGCAAGGTGTTGATAGTAGCCAGTTGAAGCCAGTAAGTTAAGAAAGAAGTTGGAAACAATTCAGACCAGAAAATACCAAAGATTTTTGTGAAAGTGGGATCTTAGGCCAAGGAATCAGGGGAGACAATGAAGATATGGGGACAAGAACTGCAACCAAACTAGTACCTGGCTAATTCTACTGCACTGCTTCTTTATTACCTGGAATTGCTTTTACTGGCTCCTGCAAGGTGATTGTTTTCTAGAGCACCTTAAAGGTCCCTCCTGATACCTGATGGTAACTTTTAGGCCTTTGTTTAGGGACTGTGTTGAAGATAAGTCAAAGCCTGCATGGGAATAACCCAAATGGATTCAACTCTTGTGTGATCCATCTTTCCAAATGTAATAGCCCAGGAGTGATTGAGAACAATGTGCTGGTTCTGAATTATAATAAAATGGAAGTTTCCTTTCTCCTGGCAAAAGTCTGATGGCCATCAAATTCTTATCAAACATTCCTTTGAATGTGAAATAATCTTTGAGACTATCTCAATGTAACCTCAGTCAATCAGAGGATCAAACTTACTTTGCATTTTGGAGATACAGAAAAAGGAAATGTCACAAATACAAAAATTGTATATATATAGTTGCATATATATTATATGTACTACATACATAAGTTGTGTATATATATAATTGTATATGTGTTATATAAACTTTATACATGACTGTATTATATCCTTTTTGTATATCACACTGAGATATATTTCCATAAAATGAAAATTTTAAGGAAATAATCTGATTAAGTTTTGCCTTCATATACCTGGGAGATGCCTAGGAGGATTTTGTTTTACTAATTGTGGTATTTCACATAGTAAGTTCCTTCCAGACTTACACTCAAAGTTTCCATGATTCTGAGCTACATGCTTTCCCTGCTAATAGAAAGTTTATCAAACGACTGATTTCCTTAGTGTTGTGTCTGCAAAACCCTTCATAGCTATTAATCTAAGCCTTTTTCCTTTTCATTTTAAAAACTCACGTTTCTCCAAGGAAAATTCAATCCACTTAATCCTCATTGATTGGCATTTAGTGCAGCAAGATGATGTTTTGTGAGAAGTCTGGGTGTCTAACCAGCAGTTTGATCAATTTGTTATGCTTCTTGTCATGCTAATCATATTTTGCACCTGGAAACCATGTTTCCCCTCAAGTCTGCTAACTTCATTTAAACCCCGTGTCATTTCTAATTTGACAATGGAGAAACTGAGGCATGAGCTATTGACTCTCTGAGCTTAGTCAGTTTTATTCAGAGCTCTGTGCTACTGGAATTCCGACACACCTCTTTCTCATCCTTTCCTTTTAAAAGAAAAGGTGTCTTTTTTTTTTTTTAATCTTTATGACTCCAGTATATTCTGTGCCCTTGAAATACTTATTTAAGTTTTCAAGATTCCTGAACCATGGTTCCCTCTCCTATAAAATGGGGGAAACAATATTTACCACAAGAAGTTTTTATAAAAATGTATTAAGTTGACTTACAACAAAGAACCGAGTGTAGTGCCAGGAATATAATAAATGTTCAGGAAATACGTAGGTGGGGATACAGAAGGGGAAGACATAAAAGTAGTGAAGGCTCTCTGAGAAATTCCTAAGACAGGCTTCTCTAAGTCTAGTGCAGGTGAATCAATGTTGTCTGCTGTGTTTTTAAAAGTATAGATTTGGGGACCACATTTAAAAAACCAACCGAATCAAGTCCCTAGAAGTGCAACTCAGGAATCTGCATTTATTATTTTTTTTAAGATTTTATTTATTTATTTGACAGACCGAAATCACAAGTAGGCAGAGAGGCAGGCAGAGAGAGAGGGGGAGGCAGGCTCCATGCCGAGCAGAGAGCCCGATGCAGGGCTCGATGCAGGGCTGGATCCCAGGACCCTGGGGTCATGACCTGAGCCGCCGAAGGTGGAGGCTTTAACCCACTGAGCCACCCAGGTGCCCCAGGAATCTGCATTTAAACCCTCCTTCCCACACAATGCCTGTGTACACTTGGATGACTAGTGTTTGTAAGTCTGCAGGCAATGCTGTAACTTTTCCATGGAGGATTCTAAAAGTCCAAGGAAGCCCTAAGCAGAGGACATTCATTCAGTAGACAGGGAGTTTTAAAGGAGTTGGAACTGACTAGATGGAAAGGTGCTCACCGAACGGAACAGAAGGTAAAACTTGCAAGTCTACCTAGCAGGACTCTGAGAGGCAGTCTCAGGGATGGGAAACATCTAATGGGGCAGGTACTTGTGAATGGATAATGCCAGGACTTGCTCCTATCCTTGCTTCCAGATACATGGGTTTTCTCCTCAACAGTGGGGAAGGTGTGTTGGTCGTTTCCATAGAAGAGGGGATGATTTAAAGAAACCTTTTTAAAACCAGCCTTCTTTGGCCTCTGTGGTTTGATTCGGCATTCGTCTTCCTTTCTGGTTTTCTGGCCTAACCTTATGTCTCACCATTGTGTTTGTTGCTCTATCTTGTATCCCTGACTTTCTTTCAAATTCATTGCCTCTTTTTAACAAGGATCTGAGGAAGAAATTCATGTCTGCTTTTTTTTTTTTTTTAAGATTTTATTTATTTATTTGACAGACAGAGATCACAAGTAAACAGAGAGGCAGGCAGAGAGACGGTGGGTGGGGGGAAGCAGGCTCCCCACTGAGCAGAGAGCCCGATGCGGGGCTCGATCCCAGGACCCTGAGATCATGACCCGAGCTGAAGGCAGAGGCTTTAACCCACTGAGCCACCCAGGTGCCCCTCATGTCTGCTTCTTATACCAAGAACATTTGTAGATAATTTCTAGATAATTTGCTTTTGTCAAACGTAAATGCAATTGGTTGGTTAAACTGGTTGCACTTTTCCAGCTGATTAGTAGGAAACTTGGAAAAACTAACAGAACATCATGCCTGCTTTACTGGGGTCTAATGTTTATCTCCATTTCTTGTTCACCCAATTGAACATGCCATATTATGTTTTATATGTCTTTGAATAAAACTTTAAGGTGTTTTTTTTTTTTTGCAATAATAGTATATACCTAAAAACTTGAAGATTAATTTAATCCCCACTTTGTACACTAGTTTGTACAAGTGGGCCCTGTCTAGTTCCCTGTTTAGTGTTGGCAAAATATATAATCCCCAAATTTCAACTTAGTCTTCTTTTGCTGTTAAGTAAAATAAGTGAATTTAGGCAGCATAAGCAAAAATAATGGAATTTATTATTAGGATATTGGAATGACTTTTGTAACCTATGGTCAGTTCTATAGATGGGCTCTCAGAAAGGACTGGGACCGTTGTTGTAAACATATCTGTGCATTGGAATCACTCTGATTTAACAACACTAACTCCCATGTCCCATCTCCATAGATTATGATTTAATTGGTCTATAGTGTAGTCTAGACTTTAGAGATTTTAAGAGGTTCCCAGCTGATTTAATGGGCATACAGATGTAGAAACCACTGGAGTAGAAACAGAAACTGGAAAGTCTTCAGAACTCTTTTTTTTTTCCTTATTTTATCACTGATTTCTACTTGATTTTTTTCTCTGTCTGGACAGAAGCCTTTTCAACTCTGTGACCTACACTGAAGAAAATATGGTCATGCTGCAGCTCAAAGATTTTCTTGTTATAGGATCAACTGCTAAGAGATCCTCAAGCTCAATTCCACATTTCAGTGAGAAAATATTGGATTGACTCATCATAGACCTAATTGTTATCCCATAGACAAATAAATGTGATAAAGGTGATAAGCAGAGTAATTGTTCGAACATGGGTACTAGTTGCCTAGCTCCATGGCT
Organism: Mellivora capensis; assembly: GCA_004024625.1. Lineage (NCBI taxonomy): Eukaryota > Metazoa > Chordata > Mammalia > Carnivora > Mustelidae > Mellivora > Mellivora capensis. The sequence goes on from PISX010004384.1 coordinate 106,831, forward strand.
TGGAGAAAGGGTGAGTTTCCAGAGAAGGTGGAGTTACGGTGAGCTGGATGGACATCCAGGAAATGTATGCATTTTTTTTAGAGGGGCCCTGCTAAGGCCTAAGAAATCATCCTGTGGTTGACTACATTCTTAATTCCCTAAATGTAGACTCCCCTGGGCTCCATCTATCTGTTGGAATGTCTTTAGAGTAGAATCACAGTCAATGAGAATTGAAATGATCATAATAAGCATTTACTCAGTGCTTATTAAGGACCAGGCAATGCACATGACATTTTCAGTAGCTGTGACTTTAAGTTCTCATAGGACTTCTATGGAGTAGCACTATTATCTCCATTTTATGGATATAAAGGACACTGAGTCATAGAGAGGTTAATATCCAGCAAAGACCTTCAAATTAAACATGGTGGTGCAAAGTTTTGAGGGGGACAGACAGCAGAGCTGTAGTTGTTAATTTCTTACAGTGATGTAGAAACAGTTGCTCCCTCCTCAGAGATAATCTCCAGGAAAACTCAACCTTAGACCAGTGGATACTAAGTTCTCCTGATCATCACAGTTTGAAATACTCATGAGAGCCCAGACCACAGCTTCTACAGTAGTATGTTGGACCAGATCTTTGGACCAGACTCTAATAGCCAGTTGGTTTGTTCAATTTGAAACAGCCAGGTTGAGAAGATCATAGGCCTAAACTATTAGGGCCTTGGTATATTTGAAACCAATGTTTACACTCCCACTACCTACATTACCTCTGATATCCCCATTTTCCAAAACTGAAGGTCTAGAGACCTAGTAAAGCTAAGTGTCTTATACCATAGTCATAGAGTGATTGGAAGACTCTTGAACTTTAACAAAAAGGCTCTATGAGATACAGTTAGTTCTAGTTGATAAATTACCTTGAGTATAGATTTGGCACTGAGCTGTAAAGATAGATTTCAATTGCCTGAAAATTAGCACAAACAGGATTCATATAACTCCTCCCATCCCCCAATTGGCCCCCCACACTGTCCTTGTTGTTTGTAGTAACAAATCTCAAGATAGCTCCATGTGGCTAATGCCTATCCTTGGAAGTGTTCACACTCAACTCTGCCCCCATTGGCTTGTTCAACTGCAGCACTGTGCCTAGCTGTCTCTTGGAATGTTTGGTAATTAAATGCTAATTTGTTGGTGTGCTCTTACATTTACTTTATAGTTGCTTTCTTATAAATATTTTTATTAGTTTTGTTAATAATTAAAATTTACCATGCAGTTTCCAAAAAGCATGTCTTCATTGGAAATAAATAAGAAATAACACATTATTACCACTGTAGGATAGAGACATTCTCATTTCATGTTTCTAAGATCTGTTGGGGGCTCCCCCATGGTTGTCTTCTATCAGCCTCATATCTCTGCTTATTGCTTTAAAGTCTTGTCTTAGCAGTACCTGGGGGGCATAGTCAGTTGAGTGTCTAATTCTTGGCTTTGGCTCAAGTCATCATCTAGGGGGCGTGAGACACCTCCATGTCAGGCTCTGTGCTCAGGGTAGAGTCTGCTTAAGACTCTCTCTCCCTCTCTTTCTCTCTCCTTCTCTCAAATTAATAAATAAGTATTTTTTAAAAAATAAAAATTAAAAAAAACAAAGTCTTCTTATATATGAGGTAACATGAGGTACTTCCCTCAATTCTCTTGCCTCTGTGTGGCGTTAGAGATTGTATACCTTCCGATAAGGAAGCGTTAGTATTTCTCACTACCTTTAAGGAAGGAGCTCTTTTTGCTATCTAACTGAAGTATTTTTTATAAATTTCTTTCCAGTGATGAATGCCATGTGAATAATAGCTATAACTGGTCACTTAAATATGGAATTGGGCAACACTGGGAATATCTCATCTCCTGAAGACTACTAAAGATACTGAGGTATTGAAAACTGTGTGGTATCTTCTGCACTGGTTGTACACCTATAAGCTACAGCTGTACTTCTTCACCGACAGTTGAAGCTCTGTTTGGGGGTGCCCACAATTAGCATATTCAAATAGCCTTCTTATCTCTTGAGACCATTTAATTTCTTTATGCATATTTAACCAAAAGGTTCTGCAGAATTTTTCTGCTTACATAAAACCTGCCTGTGAGGTCTACCTTTGGTCTTCATACCTTAATGATTATTGATGCTTATAATACCATCTTATTTTATTTTTCTATATCCCCTTGGCAGAAATTGCTTATTTTCCACCAAACCCATTCTCTCCATCTTTACAATAATTTAATTCAAGTTGAACCCATGGCGCCCAGCTAGAGGCTCCATTTTACAGTGACTTACAGCTAGGTATAGCAATGGAAATCAGGTTATTGACAATGAAATGAAAATAGTTGGCTTTGACTTCACATCTTCACTTTCCTGTCATTGGGAATATAGATGAACCTCTGACATAGCTCCAAATGTACAGATAAGACTAGCATTAATGAAGGAGCAGAAGATGCAAGGAACCCAGGTCTTCGTGTAACTTGCTGGAATAGAGTCACCGCCAACCCTAAATGCTGGTCTGGTGTTACATGATAGCTTCCATTTGCTTAATGCCTTTTTATTTTGCAGTCCCTTTCTTGTAGCAGCCAAACATATATCTTAAATAATACACTCCTTGAAACCTGATAAAAACACAAAATTTCCACTTATTCAACTAAACTGATTCTCACACTAAGAATGAGAGGAAGGGATTTGTTATTTATTATCTGTGTCATAGGGATTAGGAAAGTAAGGCTCAGAGATGTTAATTGATTTGCATGGTGCCAGGTAATGTGGTAAATCTGGAACTTGCAGGAGCTCTGATACAAAGGACAAAGGTCTTGTTCATATACTATCTAATCTCTGCTCTCCTATAACTTGCAGTTTAAGATACAGTGAGGTTTGGAAAGCAAAATAAGACTTTTCTGTCTCTAAGAAGACATTGACATTTATATAATTAGCTATGGTACTGAATAGAAAATGAGACAATTGTAAGAACTGTAGATATAAAATCACACGAGGACCAAAGGTAGATGAGACTAGTAATTGGGGACATTTGGATACAGCTCTGCAGAGAAGATGGACTTTGAAGCAAGTCTCAAAGGATGGACACAGTTGAGTAACTGCAGTGTGGTATAGGAAATGCATTTCAGACAGAGAAGAAACTATAAGCAAAGGCAAAAAAGGCAGTCCAATAAATGTAGGTGGTTTAATGTTGGGAGGCAGCCACATGTCATTGGATGTACTTGGGCTTGGTAGACAGATGTGGTTTTACGTGCTTCCTCTGTGGGATTCTAGCTATGTGACTTTGGGCAAGTTGTTTGACTTTCCTCAAAGGCTCCATTCCTTCTTCTGCAAAATGGAGGCAAAGAAATCTACCTAGGGGGAAAAAAAAAAAACTATATTAATACACCTTTTCCCTACTGGAAAAAATATATTAATCTGTCTTTTGATGATTATTACTCTATTGACATGGCTGAACCATTTTAGGAAATTTTTGCAGACTCCGGCATGGGGGCCTGCTACCCATTGCACTGCCTTAAGGTTGCCTGGAAAAGTAACATGCACAGGAGCACCTGGGCGGCTGAGTTGGTTAAACACCTTCAACTCGGGTCATGATCCAGAGTCCTGGGATTGAGCCCAGTGTAAAGCTCCCTGCTTGGCGGGGAGTCTGCTTCTCCCTTTGTCTGCTGCGTCCCCTGCTTGTGCGTGCTCTCTCTCTCTCACTCTCACTCTCACTCTCATTTTATCTCAAGTAAATAAATAAACCTTAAAAAAAAATAGCATGCACGGTGCGCCTGGGTGGCTCAGTTTGTTAAGCAGTTGCCTTCGGTTCAGGTCATGATCTCAGGCTCCCTGCTCAGTGGGGAGTCTGGTTCTCCCTCTGTCCCCATGCCCCTGCTCTTGCTCTCTCTCTCAAATAAATAAATAAAATCTTAAAAAAAAATAACATGCACAGAATCTATTTGATACAAGGTAAGGATCCTAGAATTTTTTTTTCTTTTTATTTATTTCTCTATCTATTTATCTATTTATTTATTTAAAAGAGAGAGACTGCAGGAACATGGGGAGGGGCAGAGGGAGAAGGAGAAGGAGAGAATAGGAAGCAGACTATGCACTGGGGCACGGCTCGATCTCACAACCCTGAGATCCTGACCTGAGCCAATACCAAGAGCCAGATGCTTAACCAACTGAGCCACCCAGGTGTCCCCTGAATTTTTTTCTTAAAGAACTAAATTTGTACAAATAAATAAATACAACAGGTAACATCTCAAACTCAGCTTCCTATATCATCATCGTCATTTTTGCATTTTCATATGTGAATCCCCAATTTCATTGTTTTAGGTCTTTGCAGTGTCTCTGCTTGCACACACTTACTAGTAATAGGAGTTGTAGAAGTAATCTGTTGTCTGAGTAAATCCATGAAAATGTTTTCCCCCATCCCCATACTTTGCATAACACCACCCCCCCCCAGGGAAAAGTGCTTCTATCCTCTCTGCAAGTTGGGTTTGAAGAGGATCCAGCAATTGTCTTCATTTCCACAATGTTATAAACATTGTTTTTTTTTCTAGCTGGTATTTTCTGTTGTGGTACCGCTGGATTTTTTTTTTTTTTTTTAAAGAGCAATTACCCAGGTAAAAACCTTTGTTTCCCTTACCACAGGTGGCCAGGAGTGACGTCATAAGTCATAACGTGGTGAGTGTGCAGTGGGTCTGAGACCAGATGGTCCAGGTGCTGAAGCATTCAGAGCAGTAGATGCAGGCTAGTGGGATCATTTGCAATTAACTGCAGCATCAGCAACAATTTTTTTTTTTTTTTTTTGGTCTCTGTTGTTTTTAGTCCTACTACAGTATGTCTAGAAACTCTTTCCCAGTCAGTGGACTGAAGGAACTAGAAGAGCTTTAGTTGTTTTATTTTAATTTGTTTCCATCTCAGATTTCTTCTCTCATTATGGCTTTTAAATAAGTCAGTGAAAACAGTAATGTCTAGATGCAACTTACTTGCACCTCTTAAGCTCTTCATGGAAAAAAACCGGTGACCGTGGTCCTTAAAATATTTGGTTCATGGATTTCATTGAGAAAAACAAAGCAAGTTCCTGAAATACAGTGCAAACCATCTCAAGGTGTTCGTTGATCTCCTTTCCTAAAAGAATCTAGTCCTGTCTGTGGCCCTCTTCTGCCACTAGTTAACTGTGTGACCTTGGTTAACGTACTCATTTTCCGTATTTAAGCTAGTTTGTGTTTCCCGGTAAATGAAAATTGTAATGAGATGATTTTTAAGGCTTGTTTTAGAGCTGTTTTTATTCTGTGATACAGGACAAGACAAACTATAATATAAAGGGAAAATGGGCAGGTGGCAAATAAATGCACTATTAGGAAAGTTCAAAGACATGCCAGGTTAGACTAACACCTGAGCCGCTAAGCCTTTTCCCTCTCAGTTATGGTAATCTTGGTAATGTCTCAGGTTTGAGAGAGCAATGCTTGCATCTCCAGGCAGAGTTTAGCATGGTGGTCCATAATTCTATTCATGTGTCTCACATTCTGCCCTCTGCTTTACCTTTCACCAGGGTGGCCCCAGCAGGGAGTGCCTTCCTGCTTCAGTTCTGTGCTGTCCTCAAGCCTGTGCTCAGGCCCTTCCTGTTGCTCTACCTCCTGCAAGCACCAAGGGGGCTTGCAGCTTGTCAGGCACTAAAGGGGAACCTTTTATTCATTTCTTAAATCTGATATTGCCAATTTCTCATTCCCATTGTTTGTTTGTTTTGGGGTTGTTTACCTCTGTTGTTGTGTTCTTCCATATTTTGCTTGGCAAAGAAGACAAGGTTTGAGTTGGAGAGCTGTGTCAAACTTGGAACAATAGAAAAGTTCTTACATAGATACAGAGTTTGGTTGCTTAGTTATAGGGAGGGGGATGGTGGGAGAGTTAATGAGATCAAAGGCTAGATAGGAAGTTAGAAGTCAAACAGTGTTTGGCGTGGAAAGTGAGTACTGATAAGGGCACAGTTGGGATTTATTATTTTTAGTGATAAAGATATTACCATTTAGCTTAATATTTTTCATATATTATTAACTCTTCAGAACCAGTGTGCCTGTTTTATTTTGGTCCTGCTGGTTACTAGCTATGTGACCGTTGACAGATTACTTAACCTTTCTGTGCTTCAGTTGTTGTTGTTTATTTAAATAATTTTTTTCATTAAAGGAAAGAAAAAATAACTCATAGTTTTGTTGTAAACAAAAGAGGAAGTTAGGCTGAAGTCACCCTTTGTCTTGGGCTTCATGGTCTTCAAAATGTTGAAGGATGGGAATGCCTGGGTGGCTCAGTTGGTTAAACATCTGCCTTGGGCTCAGTTCATGATCTCAGGGTCCTGGGATGGAGTCCCACATTGGGTTCCTTGCTCAGCGGGGAGTCTGCTTCTCCCTCTGCCTGCTGCTCCCCCTGCTTGTGTTCTCTCTCTCTCACACAGATAAGTAAATAAAATCTTTTTTTTTTTTTTAAGATTTTATTTATTTATTTGACAGACAGAGATCACAAGTAGGCAGAGAGGCAGGCAGAGAGAGAGGAGGAAGCAGGCTCCCCACTGAGCAGAGAGCCTAATGCGGGCTTCCATCCCAGGACCCCGAGATCATGACCTGAGCTTCAGGCAGAGCCTTAACCCACTGAGCCACCCAGGAGCCCAAGTAAACAAAATCTTAAAAAAATTTTTTTTTAAAGGATGAGCATGTAGAAATTGCTGGATTAATCATCACCATCCCATTATTATTATCATTGTTATTCTCTGTTAATCTTGTGAGATAAGAATAGTTAAGGGAAAGTAGTGAATAACAATAAAGTGAGTCCTCTTAAAAACTTGAAGAGTTTATTGATTGGAATCAGACAGCACTAAACCAGATGTGGCTGGGAGCCCTTCTTGGACAGGAGCTTTGGGATAGATATTTACAGAGAAAGGTAGAAATAAAGTAAGGAAAATTATTGATTGGCTATAGCTTAAAGCCTTGTTGGCTATTCATGATTAGTTGTCCATAGGTTTCAGTTTCACAACCATGAGGCATTTATAACCTTAGGTTTTCATTTGTTTATGTAGGCCCACATGGCATTAGGGCCACCTCAGTCTAACGGCCTCCTTGCTAATTAATTTAACACTGTTCACATTTTACAAACAATAAAACAGAACAGCTTAGTAACAACAAAAAACTTAATGACTAACACACTATTTTTTTTTTAAAGCAAATAATGTGTTTCCCAAGCAGATCATGGAAGGGGACAGGAGGCCCTAGCTTAGCAGCCTAGAAAATAAGACCACAAGTCATCCTCACACAGTACAGACTCAGCCATCTTTCCTGGAGCAAACCTGGGAAGATTCACTTCTCCCAGGCTTCATGCTGAAAACAGCTTCCCACGTCAGAAGCCTGGGGCTCAACTTGGCCACTTTGCACGGAGGTTCTTTTCCTGCTGATCAATCCTGACCTTCTGTTTTGAAGTTTAAAAGCCTCCAAAACCTTCTTGGACATCAAATAGCTCTTACCAAATGCCATTTGGGCAATTTAAATGCAAATGAATCGGCAATATTTGGGCTGCTTCCAGTTAGCTTGCTTGTGCTTTCCCAAACAAAAGAGGAAGCTGGGCTGGAGTAACCCTTTGTCCTGGATGGCCTGGTGTGGAAGTAAAATTGCACCGGACATTTGTTAAAAATAGCACTATAGATTTTATTCAGTCTCCTGTAGCAGGTGAAAGAGACTTCATTACAGGACTGAGCTCAGTTCTGCTGAAGCAAAAGGCAGGGCCGTTTTGTTTTTAATATTTATTATGTATGTATGTATGTATGTATGTATTTTTTGCACTGGGTGAGTTAGTGGAAAATTACTGGAACACACTGGGGGAAGGTTGGTCAAGGTGATTAGGCTCTGTGTATGTGTGTGTATGTTGTTAGTGCCTTGTGCCAAGTTTGGTTCCTACCCTCCCATGGAGACTGGGAGATGGTGGGGTGGGGCTTCAACATTATCCTTGAAGATAATGTTTCAGAGCAAAGGCTCCCTGGTCTTTGAGGGAAGACGTTCCTGAATTGTAAAATGGTAAGAGGCTGGGGGAAGATTTACATCTCAGAGGGTCATAGAAAGAATTTGTCCGAATTTAGTAATGCTGAGGGAAATGCTAAGGTTGTCTTAGTGGTCTTCAAAAACCTTAAAAATATTACTGAAGACAGTGGACACCCATGCTCTGAATCTAGCTTGCTTTGGTTTCAAAACAAATGGAGGTATTTTCATGCTAGAACAGGATATAATACAGGTGCACAGCGAGAAAGAAACATACATCGGAAGTAAGGGGAAAGAAATCAGGTGTCTAGTTTTGTCTGTCCAGTGCTGTCTTTGCAAGTCACATTCGTCTTCCTGGGCCTCAGTTTCCCCATCTGTAAAATGAAACAGCTGACCTCTGTGGATCTCTAAGGGACATTTCAGATCTTTTATTTTTGATGATGATATGACTCTATGGAACTCTGATGAGGAGGAAAAAAATGCTTAATGAAGGTAGCTGCATTTCTTTTTGGGATAAAACTCTTTCTTTCTGAGAACTCTTAAATGGACCTTATGAAAGGTTTTGAGAGGAAAGGAGGACGGGTATCACCTGGTTGGGACATGTTAAAACTGAGGGACCCAATTAGAAATAGTCCCATTCATACGTAGTTAGCTTAATTTTCAACAGGGACGCAGAATAATTCAGTGGAAAAAAAACAAAGTGTTTCCCATAAATGGTTCTGGAACAATTGGATAGAAAAGTAGAAAATATAGTACCCACATTATATCATATAGAAACTATAATTCCAGACGGACCATGAACTTAAATTACAAACAGTAACTAGAAACTTCCAGGGGAAAAAAAAATGAGAGAGACTATCTTTAAGAATATGAGTTTGGCAAATATTCCTCAGAATGTAAAGGCATTTTTGGAAAATAAAAATTAAATATAAAAACAACAAAAGCCTGAGGTACCAGAATTCCTGAGTACAAAATTTCTTTTCACAGGGAGTTTGGGCTCCTCTTGGTTTCCTAGGAAAAATACACTAGGGCCCAGAAATTTGGGGAAGGTCATAATGTTAATAGCCGTAGCCTTACCACGTTTTTGGACGCGTTCCAGGCACTGAGGATTTCACCTGTTCTAACTCAATTAATCCTTAGCGCAGTCCTTTGCAGTAGGTACCATTATTTTCATCTACAAACGAAGAAACTTGCTCAGATCCTCACAACTGGAAAACAATGTCCCTGAGGTGCAGCCCCGGGGAGGCTGACTCCAGGCGGTGTGGCAAAGACCATCTGTGGCACAGACGGGTAAGGGTGGGTCCCAGGCCAGGAATCACTGAGCCAGGATCCAGTAAGAGATTCCTGTGGAGAGGATGGGGAATGATGCTGTTCCTTCGTCTTAGCAGCAATGATTTCTGATGTGCAGTTTTAAGTTCCTCTTCCCTGGCATTTTTTCCCCCTCCTTTGTCCCTAACTTTTTCTGGGGGGAAACAAAACAAAACAAAACAAAACAAAAAACATAGGCTTCACCAGAGGCATTGGGTTAGAGATGCTGGAGAACCCAACAGTCGGGGCCAAGCTTGTGCATGGGCTGCAGGTGAATCAGGAGAGGAGAGGAGAGGGGAGGGGATTTAAGGGGAGGGGTGAAGCTGAGTGAGGGGAGAGAGATGCCATAGAGATGGTGACAGGTTATAGGACAGTCAGTGTGGTGGGGACAGAGGCCATGAGGGCAGATGAAGACCAAGTTGTGAAGAGGAGTTTGAACTGGAAGGTGGCAAGCACCCAGCAGGATCATTTCAGCCTGGTTATTTAGGGAATACTTGGGATGAGGAAAAGAATCCTAGGTTCCCAGAGATTATGTTATGTGGATCCACCCTTCCCTACCCCAGGGAAGAATGGGTCACTTTTGGCTGCTATGAATTTCGGAATATTTAGGTTATAGGCAACCTCTCCATCTCTGGAACTGTGTTGCAACATCACCATTCTGAATCCTTCCTGGTCTTCAAAGATCAGTTCAGGTCTATTGCTCATCATAAAGATTTTCTTATCCTTCCAGTCGACATCGATTTCTGCCTTCTTTGAACTTCAAGAAGCACTTAGAGGCTAAACTGCCCAATCTAGCACTTGCTCTAAGTTTGCATTGTAAATTAACTGCTTTATGTAAGGCAGTCATCTCTCCCAGACTGAAACAGGGAGCTTGTCTTGATCTCATTTTCCTTTTACGAATTGTCTAGCACCAGAATGGGCACACGGTGCGAGCATCAAATCTACTTGCTTATGCAGCTAGTTATCTATCTAGCATTGTAGCCAAATGCACACAACACTTTACAGAAGGTTTTCGTAAACTTTTGTTGAATCAAATGGTCCTATCCTTATCCTTAATGTAATAAAAGATTTCAGATACATTTTCCCCCACAAACTTCTTCTCCTTCTCGTTCTTTATCTCTTTCTCTCTCTCTCTCTTTCCCTCTCTCTTTCTCTTCCTCTTCCTCTCTCTTTCTCTTTCTCCCCCTCTCCCTCTTTCTTTCCCTTTCTGTCTTTTTCTGTCCATACCCCCTGCACCTCAACCACAAGATAGATAGATCCCATCTAGGATGATTTTAACATCAAGAGCCTGGATATAGGATACATGTCCTGATGGCAGATCTGCCAGTGTTTTGAAGTTGAGCACAAGGGAAAAATTGAAACACAATCTTTTCTCTATGCAAAGTGTGCTTTGGTTTTGCATAATGCATTGTGCTTCAGGTGCCAAGTTCCAGACACAAGGAGAATTAATGGAATAACATCGGTAAAGGGCTTTAGACTCCTCAGAGGAAGTTCCCCAGCCTCATTAAAGGTAATATTATTCCAGTTATAGAGTTTAGTTAAAGACAACAAAATAATATTTTCCTGACTTTACTGCTAATCTCTCCATGTTTGGCAAAGCAAGCTGTGCTCTGCATTTACAGGCTCTGTCACCCTTGTGGATCACAGATTTGCACTTCAGAACAGCCTGCACCAGGGTACCTATTGTTATGCCCCAAAAATGGGTCCGTGATTAAAGGAGCGAGACTGATATAAAGCAAAGGTCAAGCAAAGCTTTATTTCACGCCAAGCATCAAGAATCTAACTGAACGTTCGGGGACGCACCTCTTACAAGAGAGGGCGACCCTTCCCTGTTTCACAGACTAGCTTTTAAGGGCAAAGGCCATGCGGTCGGGCCTGGCCACACACAGGTGGCCAATGAGATTGTAACACACACAGGAAACTCCATAGTGATGCTAGGTGACCAATTGAATTACAATTTACCCTAGTAGACACTTGAACCAGCCTATCACACCTTGGTTAGGATTGACGCCAAAAGGTTCCCAAAGGGTGGGGCCCATACTCCTTGGTAACTAGGGAGACAGTATGCATCCCCCCCACCCCCCACACTGATCAGATGTCTCCCCCTGGCCTGACCCACCCTTGTATTTGAGCTTTGTTACCTGAGGCTGGTTTCCGAGACTTGTTTTTAAGTAAATCCCCTGGGGGAAGGGGAGCAGGGACAGTTTAAGGGTTAAATAACAAGGTTATTGTTTAACCTCAATGGAAGCCTCTGGCTAAAATATAAAAATATAAAATAGGTCCTTACACCTATGAGTGTGAACTGTGGGGGTAGAGAGGAGCATGCATTTCTTTTAATATTTCTGTGCCTATAGCTCTTGTCACTCTGCACGTTATTACCTATGAATATGCTTTTATTTCCTATTGAATTGCTAGTGTCTTAGGGGCAAGGGACCCTACTGCCTTGCTCAACGTTTTGTTCCCAGGGACTAGCACAAATGCCTGGCATATAGTGGAAGTGTCATAAGGAGTAAGTGAATGAGGGTGGCTCAGTCTGTTAAGCATCTGACTTTGGCTCAGGTCATGACCTAAGGGAGGGTCCTGGGATCAGGCCCCACAGCTCTGCATTCAGCCAGGAGTCAGCTTCTCCCTCTTCCTCTGCGCCTCCCCCCACATGTACTCTTTCTCCTTCTCTTTGTCTCTCTCTCTGTCTCTCTTTCTGTCAAATAAATAAATAAATAAATTCTTTAGGAAAAAAAAAAGAATAAGTGAATGAATGAATGAATGTACCGTTATCCAGTAAAAATTAAGACTGAGAGACTGAAGGGATCTAGAGAGACCAACTAACCTCTATGTTTGGATGGGAACATTCTACGAGCTTACAGGAAAGGCTTTCAGAATGTTAACTGAGATCTGCCACCTTCCACTGGAAGCAATCTAAATTCATTACAATGTACACATTTCAATGGAGGCCACCAGAGACCATGCCTTCACCTACAAAGCCTCTATGATCTGGCTTCTATTCCTCTGATCCTATCTTCTGTTACTCTCCCCTGTCAGACTGACTGTGCTCCAGTTACTATGATCTCCTTGCACTTCTCAAATATACCAGCCCTCTCCCAGGTCAGGCCCTTCACACTTACCGTGCCCTCCATATGGATGGTTCTTTCCAAGATGCCCTTTCTCTTCATGGAGTCACATGAACAGGCTTCACAGAGAGATCTTCAGGGACCACTCTACCTAAAACACCATCTCTCTTACTCTCTTCTTCAGAAAGGCCATCTCTTAGTCTTCACAGCACTTAACACCACCCAACATTTATTATGTATTTATTGTTTTTAATGTACTAAATCTGCCTTTCCCTACTCCAGCGTTTGCTCCATGAGAGAAAAAATAGTTTTGGGCTTATTGCCACTTCTTCATAATAATATTTGCATGTAGTAGATATTTAATACATGCTTGTTGAGTAGACAGATGGATAAATTAATGAGTGGATAAACCTCAGCATGGACTGTGGGCCTAATACTGTACCAGGAGTCAAAAAACTTCGGGTTTTAGGTCACTCTTCTGTTCTTTCTAATCTAGGTCTCAGTCATGTGATTTCACTTTTCTGAATCCTAAGTCCACCATTAAGGAAATGTAGTTAATACTACCTACAGTGTCTCAGGTGCCTGGGTGGCTTAGTTGGTTAAGTGTCTGCCTTAGGCTCAGGTAATGATCCCAGGATTCTGGAATCAAGTCCTGCATCCAGGTCTCTGCTCAGTAGGGAGCCTGCTTCTCCCTCTTCCTCTGACCCTCCCCCTGCTCATGCTTGCTTGCTCTCTCTCGCTCTCTCTCAAATAAGCAAAATCTTAAAAAAGAAAAATACTGTCTATGATATCTAAATTAGAGAATTGTTTTGATACTATAATAGTTATTTCTAATAATAACAACAATGATAGCTAAAATTTACTGAGCCCTTAATGTGTGCCCAGAATTTTGTTTAGTGTTTGGATAATTGTTCTCCTTCAATTTTTTTCAAAAATTCTATTATCCCCATTAAGCTTTTCCTTGTTTGTAAAACGAAGATAACAATTACCTTCATTTTGCAAAAAAGAGAGGAAACAGAAGATACATATAAGGGGGTGCCCACGTGGCTCAGTTGTTTGAGTGCCCTACTCTTGATTTCAACTCAGGTTATGATCTTAGGGTCATGAGATCAAGCCCTGCATTGGGCTTTGTGCTGGGTATGGAGCCTACTTGATTCTCTCTCCTTCTGCCCCTCCTTGCTCATGTGCTCTCTTTCTCTCAAAGAAAAGAAAAAGAAAAAAAAAAGAAAAGAAATATAAAACTATCTTGCAATTAGTAAAGCCCTTTATGAATGAGAGGTATTCTCATCAACAAACTGTCTCTCTGTGTTCAGTTCCATAGTGAAGGTCCTCTGAGTTAGGCTTTTATATCAGTGCCTTCATTCATGCTGTGTGTAAACACAAAATATGTGCTTGGCACAGATGTGGTGTGCTGACAAATGTTTAATAACAGTCTCTCTGAGGGAGAAAATCTTCTATAGTATCTGCCAGTTTCCATGGTGTAAATGCTCCCATCCATCCTGTTGGTTACATGCTACCAACTTGAAGTACCTGAACTTGTAATTGGATGTAGATGTTGACAGTCAGCCCTCTTCAGCCAGAAGGATGTTCCCGATGTGTTACTGTTACACAGTCTTCTAATAGCTGTATTTCATTCCAGTCGCCTCTCTCCTTTCTCCATAGGGCAGCCCAAGTGGTCTTTCTACATACAAGATACACTCTTTGGTTCAAAATTCTTCATGGCTTGCCACTCTCTCATTGTCGAGTTAAAGATCAAATGTCTTAATATTGTCTTATCCTACAAAACTCTCCATGAGTTCTCCTTGGCCTGTTCCCTGGCTTTGACTATTTTTTCCAAACTTAGTCCTTTGCTTCCACCACTCTTCTTGAAGAAGCAAAAGTTCAGGGAGGGTGTCTGCTGTGCTCATTATTGTTTCCTCAATTCTTAATGTAGCACCTGATGCTTGTTGGGTGAGCTATGATTGTAAGATGTTATATTCTGAGTACAGAGTCTTTGGCCTCGTTATATGATGTGACTGTGCATTTGCCCAGTATATGCACACATTTCCAACTTATGGGATTCAGCTTGGCAGAGAGCATTATTGAAGTTGCTTTATGTCTGGCATATTATTATTCAATCGCATCTCCCCTGGTGCAGAGCTGGCGGGCTGCTCCTCTGTGACAGATGTGCTTGCTTTTGTTGAGTCACCACCACAAGGTGCATTATCAAGTTTTACTAATGTTTGCTCTCCTGTACTCTAACAGGTAGTGTGATTCATCCATTCAGTGCAAGTCAGGAGATGGATGCACACAGAAATCTGAACCATGGGATAGGGTGCACACAAAATTTCGTCCCCAGGGGGAAAACATGACTACTGTAGGCATGGGTAATATGTGGACATATAAACAAAGATAAACACTCATATTTTTATTCTTGATTATTTGATTCGGGAAGCATTGCAGATCTGAAGGATTGGGATGCATCTTTTATTACTTGTTGCTAAGTACCAGTTTGCCAGACTGTGCTAGACTCAACACATCTGAGTCAGCTGGAGATAATTTTCATATTCAGTTTTCTCTGTTCTGAACTTAGATACTTTTTTTTTTTTTTTTTTTAGGAGAGCAAGGGTGGACCTGGGAATCCAGTTTTTAAAAGCTCCAAAAGCTCTAGAGCTGATTCATACAGGCATCCAGGCTTGAGAATGCATATTTTATACCATGTATACCTCATATGGGTAGAGGGACGGTGTTTCATTTTGCATGCCAACTCTAATCAGTTGGACCTGGTTGCCTGGAGTTCTACGTTTGGAAAAAATCTGAGGAAGCTTCGTGAAAAGTGCCATGATTAACTAATGATGGCTTTAATGAGCTTGCATGGGAAGGTAGCAGTATGTATTCCTTGTAGTTGATGACCCCTACACTGTCCAGCCACATAAGTTCAATCCCTTTTACAATGACTTGAACTGTGGCTTCTCAGTGTCTCCTGGGACATTTGCAAGGAAAAGAAAGTTCCAGTGCTCTCAGTGTAACATGCTCTATCTCTCCATGGCTCTTTCTTTTTTTTTTTTTTTTTTTTTTTTTTTTTTTTTTTTTTTTTTTTTTTTTTTT